>CM054061.1:295990771-296281214 GCA_028641055.1 Alopecurus myosuroides
GTTGTAGAACAATTATTTCAACCTTAATTCATGGCTTTTCCATATGCAATCCAAATTGCATATGGGCCCATTTAAACATGTTATCCTTGTCAGCTAGTTTATCCTGATGCATCTTTAAACTGTCATGCATCCATATCTTGATCATGCTGGATCTTTTGCCGTAGTAGTAATTGTTGCATCCGGTGTTTGTTCGAGGTTCGTTGCTTCTTCCGGATAGGACGTTGAGATGATGTGAGTAACGACAAGTTCTGGATGTACCTCTACTTGCTGGATCTCAGGCAAGTATACTCACTTGCTGCCAAATGGCTGCCTTTCATCACTTGCTACCGATTCTTTCCGTTGTCTTTATGCTAGCCTTATGATTCGATGCTTGTGTCTCGATCCTATCATATGTTTACCTTGCAGCCCTGTTATAGCCTTTCCTATCACTTCCTATTAACTGTTGCTTGTTTACCTTGTTAGCTCTCGTGTCGTAGTTGCATGCTTAGTTTGTTTGTGCTCGAGTCTTGTTATCCTTTGGTCGTATCACCTGTTTAGTTGATAGTTGGGTTTTCAATTCAATCAACAACATGTTAATGTTTTGGGTAATAATAATTTGATGTTAAGGCACCGGCAGGAGGCCCGGGGTTAGGGTTTTGAGGCCTGCTAGTGTCGAACTTAATTAGGAAAAGGGTCTTGTCTACTGATCCATGATGAGCGTGCTCACCGCATCCGGGTGGTAGTATGGGACCCCCTCGACTTAGACCTGATCTGCAGCTTGTCCGAAGAGCCACACTTAGTTCGGGTGATCCATTTGCTCCTTTGCATAATGGGGGCGCCCCATGGTTACTGGTGATGTTTGATGATGATTTGCATATAGGGCAGGCCTGTGGTGCCGGTGTAACACCCCTGTTTTTAAGCCCTTGTTTAATATTAAATTAGCAAGCCTCTTAAGACTTTTGTAAGACAATTAAGTGGACAACATGTTTGTGTAGTCATGTGTATCTATGCAATATAAGTGGTGTGTTTCTTTTCACTCATTTGAGGATTTTTCCTGATGATTGATTATTGTCTGCCTGATGTTTTTCAACTGGAAACCCTAAGAATTTCTTTTCAAAGCTTGGGGAATACTTGATTCACTCATGATAGCATTATTTAGTCATGTCTTGACCAAGGAAACACTTTGGTTGGGATTTAAATAGCTTTGGGAATTTATTTCCTATTTAAACTTTTAGCAGAAAAACAACATGACTAGCTGTTTTCCACACTTGTTTTCAAGAATCAAACATATTTGATTTGTTGTTTTCTTGTGGTATTATGGTTGAACATGTTATGTAGTACAACTATATGCCACTGGTTTAAATTTAGCACTTGGAAAACAATCAAATCCATGATTGTTTTCCTAGTATCAAAATATTGAAAAACCTTTTCTATTTGGAAAACAGAAACATAGCTTTTTGGGCAGTTGTTTTCAGAGGGTTAACCAACTCTTTTTCTGGTGTACTTGTTGTTTTCTCAAACTAGATAGTACATATAACAATTGGCAACTTGAATTTCCAAAATCCAAGTTCAATTGCCCAATCAAACAGAAGCCAACTTTTGCTTCAAAACTCTGTTTTTCCAACACTTAGTGAAATTTTCACTAAGTCTTTTACTGAATTTTTCTGAAAACTGTTTTTGGACAGAACTTTGGAGGTTTGTTTATCTGCCAATTCTTCATGGATTTGAATAAACTTGGTGTCTATTTTGATTGCCTTGAAATGCTCTGTAACCCCATGTGCTAGTTGGCCCGAGTGGTGCCTTAGAGTAGAAGGAAAGAGGAGGGAAAGTAGGCTCGGGTAGGAGGGGGGTGTGCTAGTGGCATGGCCTAAAAATCGTCATGTCTCTCCACCCTAGCCCCACTGTGCGGACTAGTGATGTTAGGCACCGCCCCTGGCCCGAGAGAGAACGAGAAAAACGGCCCCCCTTCCTCTGAGTGCCAGCACGCACACACGCTTGCGCACCCGAAGAGCACGCCCACGAAACCGTGTCTACAAAGCCCCAACGGCATAGCCGTTTCGCCACAGTCCTCCGCCACCACCCACTACGCCACCCACGAAATTTCAGGCCGTGCCTCGCCGTGTGCGAGCCGCACGGGCATTTTTTCGCCGCCGGCCACCGGGAGATCCCCCGACTCGAAACGACCAACCCGTGCGTGTGAGCTCGCGATTTTTGCACGAGCATGTTCACCGTAGCCCTTGCCACCTCCCTGACATCATCCGCGGTGCTTTTGATCGCAGGGGAACCCGAGCCGTGTCCGCCGTGTCCGCCGTGCCGCCGCGGAAAGGACCTCGTCGCCGGGGAAACGAACGCCGCCACCACCGCGCCTCCAGCCTCCCACGACCCCACCGCCTCCACGCGTCGCTCCACGGGCCCCCTAGGTGAGCCCTCTGCCCGTCCCACGCGTGCCCGTGAGGTGTTCGACGCGGGTCTTGTCGCGTTAGGCGAGAGGAAGAAGAAAGAAGCGGGACCGTTGATCGCGAGATCAACGGCCACGCTTGAAAGCGGTTTTCTCCCGCGTCCCCCGCCCCCGCGCGCGCGCCTGGGCTGGCCTAGGTCCTAGCTGGGCCACGCGCAGCGATTCGGGCCCGTCTGGGCTAGCCCCTGTTAATTTAAATCAAATTTTTTTTGCCAGATTCATACCTGTTAGCTTTTGGCCTAGGAAAAATAGCAAACGATTTTATTTGGCCTTGCCAATTTTTGTACATGTAGCCAAACAAAATCACAACCACCTCCCTTTGGCAGAATAGTGTTTTGACTTTTATTTATTTTTCTATAGCCATTTTGCCAGACAGTACCATTAAAATGGAAATGAATAGAACTTCAAAAATGCAAAACATTTTTGAGCAAACTCAACTGTTTTGGAAAGCCCTTATCAATACCTACCATTAGAATTTTAGTTTGCATCCAGGAGAGTTACCATTTGGAAATGCCATCCATTTTGGTGAAACATCAGTGAGCTATTCCAAGAATTTTAGGGGGAGTTTGAGACATTATTTTTGAGTGGGACCAATTGGAGAGGCTTTGTATTGTTAAGTACTATCACATCCTAGAAGGATTTAATTTTTGGAGCCATAGAAAAAATTAGGGAGACAGAACAAGTTTCAGCACTTTTCTGCCTAATTTTTAATTCCTAGATCTTGTTTTATATGATCATTTTGTGATGTGCACCTATTGTGTTCTTGCTTGTAATGTTGTTATCTAGTGTAGTATTGATGTTTACAAGTTGTATGAACATGTTAGAATAAATGGCTTGAGTGGTAGAATTTTTAGAATTAATGTTCCATGCATAGATCTTGCTCATAGCTTATTTTTCTACCTAGATTTTTGAGTAGATTTTTAGATATGTATTAGGCCTTTTTGCTAGATTAATTTTCATGGAACCAGTACCATTTTGGTACTGTTATTTTAGTTACAACACCTCTGGTTACTTGGTGTTTGAGTTTAGAATAGATTTAAAATAGCATTGCTTAAGGTCTAGATTTCCTACTAGATTATACATGCATGCCTTTTGTTTTGTTTTCCACTATGGAAAAATATGATTCTTTGTGGTTCAAAACAGAGGATGAAATGTCCTTGTGGCATTGTTATCCTTGTGTTTTCACCTCTGTTAATTTTCCCTCAAGTATTAGAAATTGCTTGAGTATCATTTGGGTGCCTAGATTTAATTCCCTCACATGTGTGGAAATTTTAGTCTAGTTTTTCCTTGTTTCATAGCTAAACTTTTTATGTTATTTTGTGGGATCCAGTAGCATTTTGGTACTGATTATAGGAGTATTTTACCTCTGTTAGTTTGCACACTTGTGCCTAAAATTAACAAGTGAAGTATAAACTAGTCTAGTATTTTTCCCAAGTTTCTACTAGTATGAGTAGGAGTTTGTGGGACTAGTTTGTTTGTTTTGAGCATTTTTAGAAATGTGACCAGAGGCTTAATAACCTCTTTATGATCATTATGCTAGTGGAACACCCACTGGTATTTTTGTTTCATGGTGGAAAAGGAGCTTGACTATTGTCATAAGCCTTTTTCACCACTTGCATATTTTAGCTTATATTTTGTGTTTGCCATAGAGAATATTGGGGGAGTTTTTAGACATCAAATTGTGTTTTATGTGACACCCTACTGTCTATTAACATGTGATTTACCCCACTGGTCCATGATGCTCTTGACTTAAAATCATTAAGTTTCACCACACATAAACACTAGGAAAAAGCAGATTTTTCCACTGTGGTTTTCTTGTCATTTTTTCTTAAGGGATAATTGAATGTCTTGAGTGTTACATTTTAATTGCTTGCTGTATGTATCACTTGTAGCATTGTTTGTCTTGGTTGGCTCTGAAAGTGTGCCTTTATTTCTTTTTACGACGTTAGAAAACGAGGAGGAAGGATTTGCTGAAGAAGGGTATTGCAACTCCTGTTACTTTCAGGACCAGGACCATCACTTGTACCAAGGCAAGCCATCCTAATGCTTGCTGTATAAATACTTATCATTATCTATCATGCATGCTTTTCACTTCTGAAGTTTTCACAAAACTATACTCTCAAAACTATTTTTGTTGTGAATACTACTACTATTAATATTATTAGAAGAAGGAATCATAATAATAGTCAACTTGGTATTTGCCAAGCCCTTAGCCACTAAATGGTATATAATATACCATCCAACAAATTAAAACTTGGGTTCTTAAATGAACCAAATAAAATGTGTTTTTGTAAACAAATGCCTTATGAAGGAAAAACCCCGGAGAAAGGGTGAGACCCTGTCTACCGGAAGAATGCCATGAAGGGAAATTTTTGAGAAAGGTTTACAAAAGACACATAACCTAGTCTTCGCTGGACAACCATTATCGTACTGCCACTTTACCCCAATATGGGTAGGGGCTTGATTAAAAACTTGTTATGGTTAGTGTGTGAGCTATCTCAAAGTGCTATAGAGGATTGGATCCTCCGAACCGAAGTGTCGCTAGGAGTGAGCAGACGGGACATCTAAAGTGTGGGATTAATTTTCCCTCCGGATGCAGCAGTTGGGTCTCCTGTCTGGGCGGTGTGTGACACGGCTTGCCGGGGAGGGGTAACCCCAATTGAAGAGATAGTCATGTTCTAGCTTGTACATAGTGGATAGTCAAGATCAGTTATCTGATGTTCCCATAGGTTGGGAATAGTCCATGGTTGTTTCATGGCGGATTCTGGATCTAGTGGAAGTGTGTACACCTCTGCAGAGTAAAACTATTTCGAGATAGCCGCGTCCTCGGATATGGACGGTTGAATGGCCATGTAGCTAGTATTGTGTCAACTTTTCAAAAAGAGGTTTTTGAAGGACGGCTTTGTACCTGCGAGGTACTATGGAGGAATGACTTGGTATCTGCGAGATACTGATGAGGAGGAAACTATTACTACAAGTTTCTGAAAAGAAAACTTTCTTTTCTAAAAGTCTTATAAAACCTCCAAGATATGTGATATCTACGAGAGAAAAACTACATTATTTTACCTGATTTATCCACAAAGGACTAAATTTGAAGAATCAACCATGATAAATCTTTTATCTGTCATGGGTAGCTGAACCATATGTATGGCCTACCCACTCCACCAAATAAGCATGTATGCATTATTGTAAGCTCATAAAGGATGTCTTGTTGAGTACATTCAAATGTACTCATTTGGTTTCGCCCCTGGTATCTACTTATCAGACTATGAGGAGCCACCCCAGGAGGAGTTCTATGAGGAGGAGTTCTACGCTGATGGCCCTGCGAGTTAGGATCGTCTCCCAGTCAGCAGCCTGTAGGATGAGGCGTGACTCGGGTTCTACTACGCTATGCTTATCGTCTTCCGCTGTGTTTATTTTGAATGTCTGTCCTGTGTGACAGTTATCAAGAACTTGGTCATGTGACCATTTATGTAAGACTCTATTATTCGTGTAATGGATGATGTATTCTGTATGCCAACTACGTATGTTGTTCACAACTGGTTATTCTGGGATTGTGAATGAATGCATATGAGGGGTTCTGAACCTTCCGGTTTGGGGCCTCTACAAAGTTGGTATCAGAGCCAGTCTGACTCTAGGAGACCTTAGTTAGCATGGACGTTAGTGTATACTCCAAAAATATAAGTTATAAATACAAAAAGATTGGATATATGACTATGTATAAAAATATTCCCTATATCCCACCACCTCTCTGTGTCAAACTCTACTTGCATTAAGATTGTTCTTTGCATAAACTTAAAACTTTGCACACTGTGATCTCACTTAAACTATACTTAAAATTTTGTGTAGATGGACGTGGTCATCACCGAGGCTTTCCAGTTGGGACGTCCACGTGGCGAGACTTTCCTTTTCGAGGAGAGGCTAGTAGCTATGGCTACTGTGTTGGGACGCCCACTTCCGGAGCTGCGAGGAGGTCTAGTTGACGGTGCACCTCTGGAGGGAGACTGGTACGCGGAGGTCACTATCCGTGCACCTCTGGCTAGCCCGACAGTAGAGGCCTACGTCTTTCGTGCTGTTGATCGTTCTTGGACCGAGGCAGCCGTGCGGGTGATTCAGGAGTCAGTGGCACGACTGGCACACATTGGGGAGTACATGTTCATCGGTTCCCGGTTCGAGTTGATTGGGAGGCGCGATGAGGAGGGAATACCACTTCCTGTCGAGCCAGACACTACCACTGTTGGTCCTCACTTGGACGAGATGGAGATTCTGTTGTACCGCACTCAGCACAGGTTGGACGATCAGCGACTCGCTCACCACCTTGGCACATTGGTGCACCACACACTGATAGCCGAGACTGACGAGCTGAGGGCTGAGCTTCAGGACAGCCAGGAGGAGAGTGGAGCACTAGCACAGCAGTTGTCTCAGTTGAGGGAGGAGTTGGAGGCCGCCACCGCGAGGAGCCGTGCCTTGGAGAGACAGCTGCGGGCCACCCGACTGAGCCGTGCTCGTCTCACCAGCAGGGTGACGGCTCTGGAGGGGGCTAACTCAGTTCTGCACACTAGGCTTCACATAGCTCGTGACGACATAGCCGCGAGAGACTCTGCCATAGAGGAGCTTGAGGAGGAGGGCGCAGAGCTCAGCAGGGAGATTGAGGAGCTCCTGCCAGTAGAGGATGTTCCGTCTGACTTGGAGGGGATGGATATGAGTGAGGCTAGCGAGCAGGATGATGATGACCTGCTTGGCGAGGAGGAGGAGGAGGACCCTGAGGAGCGTATCTTCGAGGTTGGGGACAGTGACGACTCTGTGTAGTCACAGCCTCCTCACCCTTAGCACTTGATGCTGGTCTAGATGCTAGATAAGTATGCTAGATCGTTTTGCTAGTAGTAGCCTTGCGATGACCCCACCAATCGCACCCCTTGTAGCTCGATGAAGCCTTCCTTGTAAGATATGGCTTGTAATGTGTGTGTGTAATGTCAAAGACTCTGTTTAAGTTGTGTGATGAATGGAATGTTCTGCTTGTTTCCTTGATGATTGTCACTATTTCGCGTTCTTTTCATCCATGTTTGCGACTGCCCCGCTCTTGTTTTTGAAACATATCACTCGTATTCCTTTTTCTTATGTTAAAGGTACTGGGTTTTCAAAAACAAGAATATACTTCTAAAACTTACACATGTTTTCACTTCAGAATGGCACCTCGTCGCGAACCCCCACCGCCACCACCACCCACAGTGGAGGCGCTGTTGGCCCTGCTGATGGAAGATCGCCAGGCCAGCCGAGATGAGAGTGCAGCTACCATTACCGCTCTGCAACAACTAGCTGCTGCCGCCAACAATAATGGCAATGGCAATGGCAATGGCAATGGTGCTCGCTCGAGACTGAGAGACTTTCAGCACACCAACCCCCCAGTCTTCACTAGGATTGTGGAGCCTCTCGATGCTGACGACTGGCTCCGCACCATTGCAAACAAACTGGAGGTTGCATCAGTTGAGGAAAATGATAAGGTCCTGTTTGCCTCCCATTTTCTTGCTGGTCCTGCCAGGACTTGGTGGGAGACTACACGTGAGACTGTTGCTGCTGGTCACGTGTTCAACTGGGAGGATTTCTCTGCAAGATTCCGCAAGTATCACATTCCCCAAGGAATGATGACACTTATGCGTGAGAAATTTCTGAAGCTGAGGCAGGGAAGTATGCCTGTGTCTGAATACTGGGAGAATTTCACTACTCTGTCCAGGTATGCACAGGATGATATCAATACTGATGCTAAGAAGAGGGAGAGGTTCTTAAATGGGCTGGATGATGAGCTCCAGTGCGCTCTAGTGGTGGTTCCATTCCAGGACTTGGAGACCCTTGCAAATGCCGCTATGGTACTGGAGCACAAGCGGAAATCTGCTGATGATAACCGCAAGAGGAAGATGACCGTGCATGGAGGACCTAGTGCTCAAAGGACTCGCAACACTCCGTATGCGAGGCCACCATCCCACAAGGCGCCTGCTTATGCACCCCGCCCCAACCACAACTATGCACCAAGGCCCAACAACTACAACCCCAACTATGCACCAAAGTACGGAGGAAATAGCTATGGTGGTAACCATGGTAATCATTCTGGGAATAATCATGGAAACCGCTATGGAGGCAACAACAGTGGAAATGGGAACAACTCCAACAATGCTCCCAAACCTAACCCAAGCCCAAGGCCTTCTGGAGGTTGTTTTGCCTGCGGAAAGGAAGGTCACTTTGCTCGTGAGTGCCCTACCAAAGCTACTGCCACAGCCCAGCCAACTGCAACCAAGATGAACCATGGTCCTTCCACTGGACGGCAGAATAGGATGAAGGGACACCTGAACCACGTCACTGCTGCAGAAGCTCAGGAGGCACCAGACATGGTGATGGGTACGTTTCCTGTCAACTCGGTGCCAGCCGCAGTACTGTTTGATTCTGGTGCATCACATTCTTTGTCACAAAACCGTTTGCTGAGAAAAGTGGTATGAAGCATTCCCGTATGCACAACCCTATGTTAGTACAAATACCTGGGGATAGTACTAAAGCCAACTTAATTTGCAATGAAGTGCCAGTAGAAATACAAGGGAAAACTTTTCATGCTGATCTTATAGTGCTGGGATCCAAGGGGATAGAAGTGGTACTCGGTATGAACTGGATGGCCAAGTATAAGGGGGTTATTGACTGCACTAAGAAATCTATTGATATGATCTCTGAGGATGGGGAAAAGGTTGCGTACACTGCAACTAAACCCTCGTCACAAGTTCACTGCCACACTGGTATAGCCCACCCTAACCTTGAGGAAGTCCCGGTCGTTTGCGAATACCCGGATGTTTTTCCTGAAGAGTTACCCGGTATGCCCCCTGATCGGGATATCGAGTTTGTGATCGAGTTAGTGCCCGGAACTGGACCCATAGCACAGAAGCCTTATCGGATGAACCCAAAGGAATTAGATGAGTTGAAGACCCAGCTGGATGATATGTTGAGAAAAGGTTTGATTCGCCCTAGTGCATCGCCATGGGGGTCTCCGATCATTTTTGTGGAAAAACGGGACGGTACCACTCGTTTATGTGTGGACTACCGCAAGTTGAATGATGTTACCATCAAGAACAAATACCCGTTGCCCAAAATTGAAGACCTGTTTGACCAGCTGAATGGGGCCGTAATCTTCTCGAAGATCGACCTTCGGACTGGTTATCACCAATTGAAAGTCCGTGATACTGATATTCCCAAGACTGCTTTCACCACTCGTTACGGGCTGTATGAATACACCGTGATGTCCTTTGGTCTAACCAATGCCCCTGCCTATTTCATGAATCTCATGAATAAGGTATTCATGGATTTTCTAGACAAGTTTGTCGTGGTGTTTATTGACGACATTCTCATATATTCTCGGAGTGAGGAAGAACACGAAGAACATCTGAGAATTGTGCTCGGAACACTTCGTGAGCATCAATTGTATGCTAAGTTTAGTAAATGTCAATTCTGGTTGACGGAAGTCGGGTTTCTTGGACATGTAGTATCTGCGGGAGGAATATCTGTTGACCCTACTCTAGTTCAGTCTGTGGAGAAGCGTGCTGCTCCGACCAACCAGACTGAAGTCAGATCCTTTCTGGGTTTGGCAGGATATTACCGCAAGTTTGTTCAGGGATTCTCGAGTATAGCCAGACCCCTCACCCAGTTGCTCAAGAAGGATAGCAAGTTCCTATGGACGGACAAGTGTGAAGAGAGTTTCAATGAGTTAAAGCATCGACTTGTGACCGCTCCAATCCTTATTATGCCGGATATCACCAAGAATTTCGACGTATATTGTGACGCTTCTAAGCTTGGTCTTGGAAGCGTACTTATGCAAGAAGGGAAAGTGATATCTTTCATATCCCGCCAGTTGAGACCCCACGAGTTGAATTACCCCACTCATGACTTAGAGCTTGCTGCTGTCGTGCATGCCCTCAAAACATGGCGACACTTTCTTATGGGAAGAAGAGTGGAAATTTACACGGATCATAAGAGTTTAAAGTATATCTTTACTCAACGTGAGCTCAACATGAGGCAGCGCCGCTGGATTGAGCTCATTAAAGATTATGATCTGAGTATTCATTATCACCCTGGGAAGGCAAATGTGGTTGCAGATGCTCTTAGTCGAGAGCCGGCCTCTCTAAATGCTATGATTTTAGTAAGGCAGCCCGAGTTGTGGAAAGAGCTTGACCAACTTGGCATTGAAGTGGTCAGCTATGGTATGTTGGACGCCATAGAACTTAAACCAACTCTGGTTGACCAAATCAAAGAGGCGCAGAAAGGCCAGAAAAGTATTGATGGTATTAAGGCCCGCATGGAGAAGGAGAAGGTTGCTGGGTTTACTATCGATGCTGATGGGGGATTATGGTATGAAGGCCGTATTTGTGTTCCCTCTGAGTCTGATCTCAAGCAGACCATCATGGTCGAAGCTCATGAGACCATGTATTCTATCCATCCTGGAGGAACAAAGATGTATCAAGACCTGAAGGAGAGATTCTGGTGGCATGGAATGAAGCGAGAAATTGCTTCATTTGTAGCCAAGTGCCATGTCTGCCAGCAAGTAAAAGCTGGGCACCAGCGTCCCGCTGGCTTGCTCCAGCCGTTGCAAGTACCTGTTTGGAAATGGGATGAAGTAGGGATGGACTTCATCACAGGACTTCCTAGGTCCAGCCGAGGAAATGATTCTATATGGGTTGTCGTGGACAGGCTCACGAAAGTTGCTCACTTTATTCCTGTCCGGACCACCTATCGTGGAGATCAGCTAGCTGATCTTTACATTTCTCGGATTGTCAGCCTGCACGGAGTCCCGAGCAGGATTGTGTCTGATCGAGGTACACAGTTCACATCCAGATTTTGGAAGAAGTTGCACGAGAGTTTGGGAACCAAATTAGCTTTTAGCACAGCCTATCACCCACAGACTGATGGACAGACAGAGCGTGTGAACCAAATTCTGGAAGACATGCTCCGTGCTTGTGTGTTGTCCTATGGAGTTAAATGGGAAGACTGTCTGCCTTTCGCAGAGTTTTCTTACAACAACAGTTATCAGTCTAGCTTGCAAATGGCCCCTTTTGAAGCACTGTATGGACGTAAATGCCGCACACCCCTAAATTGGACTGAGACTGGAGACAGTCAGGTTTTTGGTGTGGACACTTTGAAAGCTGCAGAAGAGCAGGTTCAGCTTATTCGGGAACGTTTAAAGACAGCTCAATCTCGTCAGAAGAGTTATGCTGACACGAAGCGTCGTGATGTCTCTTTCAGCATTGGAGATTTCGTGTACCTTCGTGTTACGCCACTCAAAGGGATGCAGCGTTTCCATGTCAAGGGAAAGCTGGCACCCAGGTATATTGGACCTTTTAAGATCTTGGCACGTCGTGGCGAAGTTTCTTATCAGTTAGAATTACCTGAGGAGCTATCTGCGTTTCACAATGTGTTCCATGTGTCATTGCTCCGGAAATGTCTGCAAGTACCTGAGAAGGATCTCTCGTATCAAGACATAGATTTCAGGACCATTGATATCAATGATGACTTGACTTATCGTGATAGACCCCTGCGGGTTCTCGAGGAGATTGTGCGCGCTACCAGGAGGCGTGCTATAAAATTCCTTAAGATTCAGTGGACGAATCATTCTGAGGAAGAAGCTACCTGGGAGCGTGAGGATGATATCAGGAAGGAGTTCCCTGATTTTCTTAAAGCCTAGACCCGCTAATCTCGGGACGAGATTCTTTTAAGGGGGGGAGATTTGTAACACCCCTGTTTTTAAGCCCTTGTTTAATATTAAATTAGCAAGCCTCTTAAGACTTTTGTAAGACAATTAAGTGGACAACATGTTGTGTAGTCATGTGTATCTATGCAATATAAGTGGTGTGTTTCTTTTCACTCATTTGAGGATTTTTCCTGATGATTGATTATTGTCTGCCTGATGTTTTTCAACTGGAAACCCTAAGAACTTTCTTCTCAAAGCTTGGGGAATACTTGATTCACTCATGATAGCATTATTTAGTCATGTCTTGACCAAGGAAACACTTTGGTTGGGATTTAAATAGCTTTGGGAATTTATTTCCTATTTAAACTTTTAGCAGAAAAACAACATGACTAGCTGTTTTCCACACTTGTTTTCAAGAATCAAACATATTTGATTTGTTGTTTTCTTGTGGTATTATGGTTGAACATGTTATGTAGTACAACTATATGCCACTGGTTTAAATTTAGCACTTGGAAAACAATCAAATCCATGATTGTTTTCCTAGTATCAAAATATTGAAAAAACCTTTTCTATTTGGAAAACAGAAACATAGCTTTTTGGGCAGTTGTTTTCAGAGGGTTAACCAACTCTTTTTCTGGTGTACTTGTTGTTTTCTCAAACTAGATAGTACATATAACAATTGGCAACTTGAATTTCCAAAATCCAAGTTCAATTGCCCAATCAAACAGAAGCCAACTTTTGCTTCAAAACTCTGTTTTTCCAACACTTAGTGAAAATTTCACTAAGTCTTTTACTGAATTTTTCTGAAAACTGTTTTTGGACAGAACTTTGGAGGTTTGTTTCTCTGCCAATTCTTCATGGATTTGAATAAACTTGGTGTCTATTTTGATTGCCTTGAAATGCTCTGTAACCCCATGTGCTAGTTGGCCCGAGTGGTGCCTTAGAGTAGAAGGAAAGAGGAGGGAAAGTAGGCTCGGGTAGGAGGGGGGTGTGCTAGTGGCATGGCCTAAAAACCGTCATGTCTCTCCACCCTAGCCCCACTGTGGTGACTAGTGATGTTAGGCACCGCCCCTGGCCCGAGAGGGAACGAGAAAAACGGCCCCCCTTCCTCTGAGTGCCAGCACGCACACACACTTGCGCACCCGAAGAGCACGCCCACGACCCCGTGTCTACAAAGCCCCAACGGCATAGCCGTTTCGCCACAGTCATCCGCCACCACCCACTACGCCACCCACGGAAATTCAGGCCGTGCCTCGCCGTGTGCGAGCCGCACGGGCATTTTTTCGCCGCCGGCCACCGGGAGATCCCCCGACTCGAAACGAACCACCCCGTACGTGTGAGCTCGCAATCCTTGCACGCACAAGCTCACCGTAGCCCTTGCCACCTCCCTGACATCATCCGCGGTGCTTTTGATCGCAGGGGAACCCGAGCCGTGTCCGCCGTGTCCGCCGTGCCGCCGCGGAAAGGACCTCGTCGCCGGGGAAACGAACGCCGCCACCACCGCGCCTCCAGCCTCCCACGACCCCACCGCCTCCACGCGTCGCTCCACGGACCCCCTAGGTGAGCCCTCTGCCCGTCCCATGCGTGCCCGTAAGGTGTTCGGCGCGGGTCTTGTCGCGCTAGGCGAGAGGAAGAAGAAAGAAGCGGGACCGTTGATCGCGAGATCAACGGCCACGCTTGAAAGCGGTTTTCTCCCGCGTCCCCCGCCCCCGCGCGCGCGCCTGGGCTGGCCTAGGTCCTAGCTGGGCCACGCGCAGCGAATCGGGCCCGTCTGGGCTAGCCCCTGTTAATTTAAATCAAATTTTTTTTGGCAGATTCATACCTGTTAGCTTTTGGCCTAGGAAAAATAGCAAACGATTTTATTTGGCCTTGCCAATTTTTGTACATGTAGCCAAACAAAATCACAACCACCTCCCTTTGGCAGAATAATGTTTTGACTTTTATTTATTTTTCTATAGCCATTTTGCCAGACAGTACCATTAAAATGGAAATGAATAGAACTTCAAAAATACAAAACATTTTTGAGCAAACTCAACTGTTTTGGAAAGCCCTTATCAATACCTACCTTTAGAATTTTAGTTTGCATCCAGGAGAGTTACCATTTGGAAATGCCATCCATTTTGGTAAAACATCAGTGAGCTATTCCAAGAATTTTAGGGGGAGTTTGAGACATTATTTTTGAGTGGGACCAATTGGAGAGGCTTTGTATTGTTAAGTACTATCACATCCTAGAAGGATTTAATTTTTGGAGCCATAGAAAAAATTAGGGAGACAGAACAAGTTTCAGCACTTTTCTGCCTAATTTTTAATTCTAGATCTTGTTTTATATGATCTTTTTGTGATGTGCACCTATTGTGTTCTTGCTTGTAATGTTGTTATCTAGTGTAGTATTGATGATTACAAGTTGGTTGAACATGTTAGAATAAATGGCTTGAGTGGTAGAATTTTTAGAATTATTTTCCATGCATAGATCTTGCTCATAGCTTATTTTCTACCTAGATTTTTGAGTAGATTTTTAGATATGTATTAGGCCTATTTGCTAGATTAATTTTCATGGAACCAGTACCATTTTGGTACTGTTATTTTAGTTACAACACCTCTGGTTACTTGGTGTTTGAGTTTAGAATAGATATAAAATAGCATTGCTTAAGGTCTAGATTTCCTACTAGATTATACATGCATGCCTTTTGTTTTGTTTTCCACTATGGAAAAATATGATTCTTTGTGGTTCAAAACAGAGGATGAAATGTCCTTGTGGCATTGTTATCCTTGTGTTTTCACCTCTGTTAATTTTCCCTTAAGTATTAGAAATTGCTTGAGTATCATTTGGGTGCCTAGATTTAATTCCCTCACATGTGTGGCAATTTTAGTCTAGTTTTTCCTTGTTTCATAGCTAAACTTTTTATGTTATTTTGTGGGATCCAGTAGCATTTTGGTACTGATTATAGGAGTATTTTACCTCTGTTAGTTTGCACACTTGTGCCTAAAATTAACAAGTGAAGTATAAACTAGTCTAGTATTTTTCCCAAGTTTCTACTAGTATGAGTAGGAGTTTGTGGGACTAGTTTGTTTGTTTTGAGCATTTTTAGAAATGTGACCAGAGGCTTAATAACCTCTTTATGATCATTATGCTAGTGGAACACCCACTGGTATTTTTGTTTCATGGTGGAAAAGGAGCTTGACTATTGTCATAAGCCTTTTTCACCACTTGCATATTTTAGCTTATATTTTGTGTTTGCCATAGAGAATATTGGGGGAGTTTTTAGACATCAAATTGTGTTTTATGTGACACCCTACTGTCTATTAACATGTGATTTACCCCACTGGTCCATGATGCTCTTGACTTAAAATCATTAAGTTTCACCACACATAAACACTAGGAAAAAGCAGATTTTTCCACTGTGGTTTTCTTGTCAATTTTTCTTAAGGGATAATTGAATGTCTTGAGTGTTACATTTTAATTGCTTGCTGTATGTATCACTTGTAGCATTGTTTGTCTTGGTTGGCTCTGAAAGTGTGCCTTTATTTCTTTTTACGACGTTAGAAAACGAGGAGGAAGGATTTGCTGAAGAAGGGTATTGCAACTCCTGTTACTTTCAGGACCAGGACCATCACTTGTACCAAGGCAAGCCATCCTAATGCTTGCTGTATAAATACTTATCATTATCTATCATGCATGCTTTTCACTTCTGAAGTTTTCACAAAACTATACTCTCAAAACTATTTTTGTTGTGAATACTACTACTATTAATATTATTAGAAGAAGGAATCATAATAATAGTCAACTTGGTATTTGCCAAGCCCTTAGCCACTAAATGGTATATAATATACCATCCAACAAATTAAAACTTGGGTTCTTAAATGAACCAAATAAAATGTGTTTTTGTAAACAAATGCCTTATGAAGGAAAAACCCCGGAGAAAGGGTGAGACCCTGTCTACCGGAAGAATGCCATGAAGGGAAATTTTTGAGAAAGGTTTACAAAAGACACATAACCTAGTCTTCGCTGGACAACCATTATCGTACTGCCACTTTACCCCAATATGGGTAGGGGCTTGATTAAAAACTTGTTATGGTTAGTGTGTGAGCTATCTCAAAGTGCTATAGAGGATTGGATCCTCCGAACCGAAGTGTCGCTAGGAGTGAGCAGACGGGACATCTAAAGTGTGGGATTAATTTTCCCTCCGGATGCAGCAGTTGGGTCTCCTGTCTGGGCGGTGTGTGACACGGCTTGCCGGGGAGGGGTAACCCCAATTGAAGAGATAGTCATGTTCTAGCTTGTACATAGTGGATAGTCAAGATCAGTTATCTGATGTTCCCATAGGTTGGGAATAGTCCATGGTTGTTTCATGGCGGATTCTGGATCTAGTGGAAGTGTGTACACCTCTGCAGAGTAAAACTATTTCGAGATAGCCGCGTCCTCGGATATGGACGGTTGAATGGCCATGTAGCTAGTATTGTGTCAACTTTTCAAAAAGAGGTTTTTGAAGGACGGCTTTGTACCTGCGAGGTACTATGGAGGAATGACTTGGTATCTGCGAGATACTGATGAGGAGGAAACTATTACTACAAGTTTCTGAAAAGAAAACTTTCTTTTCTAAAAGTCTTATAAAACCTCCAAGATATGTGATATCTACGAGAGAAAAACTACATTATTTTACCTGATTTATCCACAAAGGACTAAATTTGAAGAATCAACCATGATAAATCTTTTATCTGTCATGGGTAGCTGAACCATATGTATGGCCTACCCACTCCACCAAATAAGCATGTATGCATTATTGTAAGCTCATAAAGGATGTCTTGTTGAGTACATTCAAATGTACTCATTTGGTTTCGCCCCTGGTATCTACTTATCAGACTATGAGGAGCCACCCCAGGAGGAGTTCTATGAGGAGGAGTTCTACGCTGATGGCCCTGCGAGTTAGGATCGTCTCCCAGTCAGCAGCCTGTAGGATGAGGCGTGACTCGGGTTCTACTACGCTATGCTTATCGTCTTCCGCTGTGTTTATTTTGAATGTCTGTCCTGTGTGGCAGTTATCAAGAACTTGGTCATGTGACCATTTATGTAAGACTCTGTTATTCGTGTAATGGATGATGTATTCTGTATGCCAACTACGTATGTTGTTCACAACTGGTTATTCTGGGATTGTGAATGAATGCATATGAGGGGTTCTGAACCTTCCGGTTTGGGGCCTCTACAGCCGGGGGGTGTGGTTTTCACCCTTGCGCTTAGGTTAGGTCGGACTGGCCGGGACCTTATAGCTCCGTGGCTCCTAGGACAGGTTGTAGAGATGGTTTGGGTCGTGTCGAGCCAACCTGAGTTTTAGTTGGTGGCTCGAGTGTGTACGGGTACTGGAGCACACCCTGCAGGGATAAATCTTCTCGAGAAGCCGTGTTTTCCGCGGTTATGGATTACTTGGTGAAAGTAATGGCTAACAAGTACTCAGACAACTTACACCTAATTAATAATAACTTGACTAGTAATAGTCTTATCGACACAATAAGTTGAACATCATTAATCCAACAGTGTGAGTTTCCTTGGGTTGCTTCCTTAGTAGGGGGTAACATTGGATGGGTTTGTTTGGTGGTTAGTTGTAGTTGGTTACGATACGCTATCTTATCCCCCTCTTTTAGCCGGATGTTGTAGTGAGTTTCTGTAGTTGGTTAGTGCAGCCCGCTGCCGCTTATTTGCAATAATCCCTTCCTTTCCGTTGAACCCAAAGTATTTGTATCTTATGATGACTGGCTACGCCGGTATCTTGTGAGTATGGTTTATCCACTTGCCAGTACTTAACCGTACTGACCCACGAATCCTTTTTCGTGGCTGCATATTCAACATTGCAGTCAACAGGTTTGAAGTCTGACGACGTTAGCTTGGGAATCCCTCCGGCTTGGCCTGGGCAGGGATTGGACGCTCTCGGTTATCTTCCGGACTCTTAGTCCAATTTGTATCTTGTCCGTAGCCGGACGCTATGTTGTTTCTTCCGCTATTATTTGGATCTTTGTATTGTATAAGTTGTATCCCTGACTCGTTTGAGTCATCTTGTATATATCTTTTCTGTTGTTGTTGTGGATTATTCGTGAACTGTTGTAATGTTATCACAAGTGGCAACCTGGAATCGGTTATTATGTGGATTTTGGCGGGAATGCTGAAATCTGCATAGTGCCCGATCTCGGGGCGTCACAAATGGTATCAGAGACTTGGTTCCGATTCCTGAGATTGTTTCGATACGAATGGTTATCGAAGCAACGGGTCCGCAAAGCCTGTAGGATAAGCTCGCTAACGGTCGTTGTTTCTAGAGTGTCAAAAACTATTTCTGCTAAACTATTTTGGAAAAACATCTCAATAGGATTCTTATTTTCTCCTTATCTCTATTCTATTTCCCCTCCCATCTTATTTGTTTTGGAGTCTCCCCCCTTGTCTATCTTTCAAAGTTTTAGGATCCTACGTGGGTGGACGTTTTCTAAGCCTTTAACCTAATAGGTTCGATCATCGGAAGATTCCCGGTGGAAGAACATCGTCGTCACTCCGAGCAAGAATCCCTTGTTAGTGGTGTCGAGAAACCCTTGTTAGTGGTGTCGAGGAGATTAGCTGGAAGCATGAAGAATCGATAGTCGAACTTCTTTCCCCTCCCGGGTTAGCAGGTGGATTGCGAGGGCGCAATCCCTTGTTAGTGGTGTCGTCTGTAACACCTGGGGTGTTACCCTGAGTAGAAAGTTGGTTGTTTTTCTTTTGTTGCATTGCATCACATGCATCATAAGCATTGCATCCTGTTTTCCAAACCACTCAAAAATTCAAACCACTTTAAACTTTCACACATGTCCAAAGTTTCAATTTAAAATTTGCCAACTAAACAACTCAATTTGCTTCCAATAGTTTGAAGTTATTTAAATTGCTTATTAACTAAAAATTCCTTTTTATCAACACCCTAATGGCAAATTAAATTTCAAATCAATTCATTCATAATTGACATGATCCAATTGAGGTTTAAAAAAATAAAGTCTTGCAAACAATTAAATTCCATAATGTTTTCATAATTGTTGAGTTAATGGAATAAAATTTGTTTAAACACCAAATCCTTATGAACCCTATTTGAAATTCAAATAGCAAACAAAAATTAATTTAACATTTCAAATATTTTGGACTTAATGTTCACCATTGCTTTGAATTGCTGTTTTCCACTTAATAAAATTTATTTATAAAATTTAAGACCCCAAACCCCAACCTATTCTTTCTCTCTCTCCTTTTCTTTTCTTACAAGCAAAAAAAAATTAAAAAATAAAATAAAAGGAAGAGGTGAGCTGAGGGAGAAAGCCCAACCCACAGCCCATCTCCCCCCTAGCCCAACAACCCACTCGGTCATCTTCTTCATACGGACGAACAGAGACAGGGAGATGTCGCTGTCAAGCCCTCCCCCACCTCAACTGCTCCCCCTTCCCTTTATCTCCTCCTCCAAGCTTCCCCCCCAAACCCTAGCTGCTCCACCCCCCTTCTCCCTCTTCCTCCCGCCGCCACCTCTCCTCTCCTCTCTCTGTTCTTTTTTTCTTTTCCTCTGAATTTTATGCTGCAGAGAGAGAGCCTCCATGGCCCGGACATTGGAGCTCCATGAGCCGTGGCCATGGTCATCATCGACCTCCCCTCGGTGCGGGAATGGAGCCCCCACGGACTCCTCGTCCTCCTCGTCTCCTCGTCTCCTCGCCGGGCGCTGGGAGCCACCGGGGAGGCGCCGCCGTGGACGACTTCGCCGCCCGTCGCCACCGAGCGCCACCGACCTCTCCTTCGCTGTGAGCCACCGTCCCGCCTCCTTCCACCACGGTGAGCGCTCCCCCCCTTCCCCCTCTCTCTCTCCCATCTCCCCCCTTCTCCCTTTCCCTCCGCGCCCAGCGCGCCCAGCGCCTCGCCGGCGAGCAGCGCCTGATCGATGTCCGTCGTCTTCCCGATCGTGATTGCCGTAACTGAATTTTTGGTACAGTTTCGTCAGGCCATATTTTACCTCAAAAACAAACTCGCTGCTGTACCATCAACAAACCAAGCACAACCCAGCTGGTCAGCACCCTTGCTCGCAAGCCCCAGGTCCTGGGTTCGATCCCCCCCCCCAAGGCAGAAAGCCAACCCCCTTTTCCCCTCTTTTTCTGTTTTTTCCTCGGAATTCAGAAAAGCAGATCTGAAACATTACTTGTAAAATCCATAAAAAATTGAATCTTGCTCCAAATTGAATGATTCAAAATCCAGTGGATTCATAATCTTGAGCCCTTTCTGTTAATGTCAAGTTTGAAACATGTTCCCTTTTCCCTCTTTTTCTGTTTTTTCCTCGGAATTCAGAAAAGCAGATCTGAAACATTACTTGTAAAATCCATAAAAAATTGAATCTTGCTCCAAATTGAATGATTCAAAATCCTGTGGATTCATAATCTTGAGCCCTTTCTGTTAATGTCAAGTTTGCAACATGTTGCTGTAACAATTTTGGCACTAAATAATTAATTACTGAAAATGCAATAAAAAGTGGAAACTTTGGAATTTCATAACTTTAGTTCTGTTCATCCAATTTAATCAAACTTGGGCTCTAAAAATTTGTCTTAACAAACTCTACACATTGGTATTTTATTTGGGCACAATTGAATTAATTTTGAGCATGTTTCCCTCTGTTTACTAAAATGGGCAGAATAAGAATGATTATAAAACTTGCATAATAAATTCAATAATAACCCAAAAATTATGTTTGATAACTCTACATGTTCAATGAAACATTTGCTACATGTTTTCAACTTTTTCAATGCAATTTGTTTAATGTTTTTCCTAATTAGAAGTGGTGCAATAATTCAATGCTTTAATTAAACCTTTTAAATTGCAAAATTCATAACTTGGGCAATTCAAATCCAATTCCAACATGTAAAATATGTTTTCCATCCCATTTTTCATGAACTTTGCAAATATCAACTTTGTTTTCTGTTTTGAATAATTTAAATTGCTGAAAACAACTGTTTCTTAATTAATGCATTTAAAATTGTCACTTTAATAACTTGCTCATCTTAAATCCAAATTCAACAAATGAAATATGTTTTCCATCTAAAATTTTGTGTTCTTTCCAAATATAAATTTGGTTATCTGTTTTGAACAATTTAACTTGATGAAAATAACAAATGCTTGTGTGACACCTTTAAGTAACCACAATTCCAAAACTTAATAAGTGAATTTCAAAATGGGTAAACCTTATTTCCAATTGGTTCTATTGTTGTTATTTTGTTGTTTTCTTCATCCATGCATCATGCTAATCCACTTTCACCTGTTGGTTAGTTGTAGAACAATTATTTCAACCTTAATTCATGGGCTTTTCCATATGCAATCCAAATTGCATATGGGCCCATTTAAACATGTTATCTTGTCAGCTAGTTTATCTTGATGCATCTTTAAACTTGTCATGCATCCATATCTTGATCATGCTGGATCTTTTGCCGTAGTAGTAATTGTTGCATCCGGTGTTTGTTCGAGGTTCGTTGCTTCTTCCCGGATAGGACGTTGAGATGATGTGAGCAACGACAAGTTCTGTGGATGTACCTCTACTTGCTGGATCTCAGGCAAGTATACTCACTTGCTGCCAAATGGCTGCCTTTCATCACTTGTTACCGATTCTTTCCGTTATCTTTATGCTAGCCTTATGATTCGATGCTTGTGTCTCGATCCTATCATATGTTTACCTTGCAGCCCTGTTATAGCCTTTCCTATCACTTCCTATTAACTGTTGCTTGTTTACCTTGTTAGCCCTCGTGTCGTATTTGCATGCTTAGATTTGTTTGTGCTCGAGTCTTGTTATCCTTTGTCGTATCACCTGTTTAGTTGATAGTTGGGTTTCAATTCAATCAACAACATGTTAATGTTTTGGGTAATAATAATTTGATGTTAAGGCACCGGCAGGAGGCCCGGGTTAGGGTTTTGAGGCCTGCTAGTGTCGAACTTAATTAGGAAAAGGTTCTTGTCTACTGATCCATGATGAGCGTGCTCACCGCATCCGGGTGGTAGTATGGGACCCCCCTCGACTTAGACCTGATCTGCAGCTTGTCCGAAGAGCCACACTTAGTTCGGGTGTTCCATTTGCTCCTTTGCATAATGAAAGGCGCCCCCATGGTTACTGGTGATGGTTATGATGATGATGATGCATATAGGGCGAGGCCTGTGGTGCCGGGGGTGTGGTTTTCACCCTTGCGCTTAGGTTAGGTCGGAATGGCCGGGACCTTATAGCTCCGTGGCTCCTAGGACAGGTTGTAGAGATGGTTTGGGTCGTGTCGAGCCAACCTGAGTTTTAGTTGGTGGCTCGAGTGTGTACGGGTACTGGAGCACACCCTGCAGGGATAAATCTTCTCGAGAAGCCGTGTTTTCCGCGGTTATGGATTACTTGGTGAAAGTACTGGCTAACAAGTACTCAGACAACTTACACCTAATTAATAATAACTTGACTAGTAATAGTCTTATCGACACAATAAGTTGAACATCATTAATCCAACAGTGTGAGTTTCCTTGGGTTGCTTCCTTAGTAGGGGGTAACATTGGATGGGTTTGTTTGGTGGTTAGTTGTAGTTGGTTACGATACGCTATCTTATCCCCCTCTTTTAGCCGGATGTTGTAGTGAGTTTCTGTAGTTGGTTAGTGCAGCCCGCTGCCGCTTATTTGCCATAATCCCTTCCTTTCCGTTGAACCCAAAGTATTTGTATCTTGTGATGACTGGCTACGCCGGTATCTTGTGAGTATGGTTTATCCACTTGCCAGTACTTAATCGTACTGACCCACGAATCCTTTTTCGTGGCTGCATATTCAACATTGCAGTCAACAGGTTTGAAGTCTGACGACGTTAGCTTGGGAATCCCTCCGGCTTGGCCTGGGCAGGGATTGGACGCTCTCGGTTATCTTCCGGACTCTTAGTCCAATTTGTATCTTGTCCGTAGCCGGACGCTATGTTGTTTCTTCCGCTGTTATTTGGATCTTTGTATTGTATCAGTTGTATCCCTGACTCGTTTGAGTCATCTTGTATATATCTTTTCTGTTGTTCTTGTGGATTATTCGTGAACTGTTGTAATGTTATCACAAGTGGCAGCCTGGAATCGGTTATTATGTGGATTTTGGCGGGAATGCTGAAATCTGCATAGTGCCCGATCTCGGGGCGTCACAAATGGTATCAGAGCCTTGGTTCCGATTCCCGAGATTGTTTCGATACGAATGGTTATCGAAGCAACGGGTCCGCAAAGCCTGTAGGATAACCTCGCTAACGGTCGTTGTTTCTAGAGTGTCAAAAACTATTTCTGCTAAACTATTTTGGAAAAACATCTCAATAGGATTCTTATTTTCTCCTTATCTCTATTCTATTTCCCCTCCCATCTTATTTGTTTTGGAGTCCCCCCTTGTCTATCTTTCAAAGTTTTAGGATCCTACGTGGGTGGACGTTTTCTAGGCCTTTAACCTAATAGGTTCGATCATCAGAAGATTCCCGGTGGAAGAACATCGTCGTCACTCCGAGCAAGAATCCCTTGTTAGTGGTGTCGAGAAACCCTTGTTAGTGGTGTCGAGGAGATCAGCTGGAAGCATGAAGAATCGATAGTCGAACTTCTTTCCCCTCCCGGGTTAGCAGGTGGATTGCGAGGGCGCAATCCCTTGTTAGTGGTGTCGTCTGTAACACCTGGGGTGTTACCCTGAGTAGAAAGTTGGTTGTTTTTCTTTTGTTGCATTGCATCACATGCATCATAAGCATTGCATCCTGTTTTCCAAACCACTCAAAAATTCAAACCACTTTAAACTTTCACACATGTCCAAAGTTTCAATTTAAAATTTGCCAACTAAACAACTCAAATTGCTTCCAATAGTTTGAAGTTATTTAAATTGCTTATTAACTAAAAATTCCTTTTTATCAACACCCTAATGGAAAATTAAATTTCAAATCAATTCATTCATAATTGACATGATCCAATTGAGGTTTAAAAAAAATAAAGTCTTGCAAACAATTAAATTCCATAATGTTTTCATAATTGTTGAGTTAATGGAATAAAATTTGTTTAAACACCAAATCCTTATGAACCCTATTTGAAATTCAAATAGCAAACAAAAATTAATTTAACATTTCAAATATTTTGGACTTAATGTTCACCATTGCTTTGAATTGCTGTTTGCCACTTAATAAAATTTATTTATAAAATTTAAGACCCCAAACCCCAACCTATTCTTTCTCTCTCTCCTTTTCTTTTCTTACAAGCAAAAAAAAAATTAAAAAATAAAATAAAAGGAAGAGGTGAGCTGAGGGAGAAAGCCCAACCCACAGCCCATCTCCCCCCTAGCCCAACAACCCACTCGGTCATCTTCTTCGTACGGACGAACAGAGACAGGGAGATGTCGCTGTCAAGCCCTCCCCCACCTCAACTGCTCCCCCTTCCCTTTATCTCCTCCTCCAAGCTTCCCCCCCAAACCCTAGCTGCTCCACCCCCCTTCTCCCTCTTCCTCCCGCCGCCACCTCTCCTCTCCTCTCTCTGTTCTTTTTTTCTTTTCCTCTGAATTTTATGCTGCAGAGAGAGAGCCTCCATGGCCCGGACATTGGAGCTCCATGAGCCGTGGCCATGGTCATCATCGACCTCCCCTCGGTGCGGGAATGGAGCCCCCACGGACTCCTCGTCCTCCTCGTCTCCTCGTCTCCTCGCCGGGCGCTGGGAGCCACCGGGGAGGCGCCGCCGTGGACGACTTCGCCGCCCGTCGCCACCGAGCGCCACCGACCTCTCCTTCGCTGTGAGCCACCGTCCCGCCTCCTTCCACCACGGTGAGTGCTCCCCCCCTTCGCCCTCTCTCTCTCCCATCTCCCCCCTTCTCCCTTTCCCTCCGCGCCCAGCGCGCCCAGGGCCTCGCCGGCGAGCAGCGCCTGATCGCTGTCCGTCGTCTTCCCGATCGTGATTGCCGTAACTGAATTTTTGGTACAGTTTCGTCAGGCCATATTTTACCTCAAAAACAAACTCGCTGCTGTACCATCAACAAACCAAGCACAGCCCAGCTGGTCAGCACCCTTGCGCGCAAGCCCCAGGTCCTGGGTTCGATCCCCCCCCAAGGCAGAAAGCCAACCCCCTTTTCCCCTCTTTTTCTGTTTTTTTCCTCGGAATTCAGAAAAGCAGATCTGAAACATTACTTGTAAAATCCATAAAAAATTGAATCTTGCTCCAAATTGAATGATTAAAAATCCTGTGGATTCATAATCTTGAGCCCTTTCTGTTAATGTCAAGTTTGCAACATGTTCCCTTTTCCCTCTTTTTCTGTTTTTTTCCTCGGAATTCAGAAAAGCAGATCTGAAACATTACTTGTAAAATCCATAAAAAATTGAATCTTGCTCCAAATTGAATGATTCAAAATCCTGTGGATTCATAATCTTGAGACCTTTCTGTTAATGTCAAGTTTGCAACATGTTGCTGTAACAATTTTGGCACTAAATAATTAATTACTGAAAATGCAATAAAAAGTGGAAACTTTGGAATTTCATAACTTTAGTTCTGTTCATCCAATTTAATCAAACTTGGGCTCTAAAAATTTGTCTTAACAAACTCTACACATTGGTATTTTAATTGGGCACAATTGGATTAATTTTGAGCATGTTTCCCTCTGTTTACTAAAATGGGCAGAATAAGAATGATTATAAAACTTGCATAATAAATTCAATAATAACCCAAAAATTATGTTTGATAACTCTAAATGTTCAATGAAACATTTGCTACATGTTTTCAACTTTCTCAATGCAATTTGTTTAATGTTTTTCCTAATTAGAAGTGGTGCAATAATTCAATGCTTTAATTAAACCTTTTAAATTGCAAAATTCATAACTTGGGCAATTCAAATCCAATTCCAACATGTAAAATATGTTTTCCATCCCATTTTTCACGAACTTTGCAAATATCAACTTTGTTTTCTGTTTTGAATAATATAAATTGCTGAAAACAACTGTTTCTTAATTAATGCATTTAAAATTGTCACTTTAATAACTTGCTCATTTTAAATCCAAATTCAACAAATGAAATATGTTTTCCATCTAAAATTTTGTGTTCTTTCCAAATATAAATTTGGTTATCTGTTTTGAACAATTTAACTTGATGAAAATAACAAATGCTTGTGTGACACCTTTAAGTAACCACAATTCCAAAACTTAATAAGTGAATTTCAAAATGGGTAAACCTTATTTCCAATTGGTTCTATTGTTGATATTTTGTTGTTTTCTTCATCCATGCATCATGCTAATCCACTTTCACCTGTTGGTTAGTTGTAGAACAATTATTTCAACCTTAATTCATGGGCTTTTCCATATGCAATCCAAATTGCATATGGGCCCATTTAAACATGTTATCTTGTCAGCTAGTTTATCTTGATGCATCTTTAAACTTGTCATGCATCCATATCTTGATCATGCTGGATCTTTTGCCGTAGTAGTAATTGTTGCATCCGGTGTTTGTTCGAGGTTCGTTGCTTCTTCCCGGATAGGACGTTGAGATGATGTGAGCAACGACAAGTTCTGTGGATGTACCTCTACTTGCTGGATCTCAGGCAAGTATACTCACTTGCTGCCAAATGGCTGCCTTTCATCACTTTTTACCGATTCTTTCCGTTATATTTATGCTAGCCTTATGATTCGATGCTTGTGTCTCGATCCTATCATATGTTTACCTTGCAGCCCTGTTATAGCCTTTCCTATCACTTCCTATTAACTGTTGCTTGTTTACCTTGTTAGCCCTCGTGTCGTAGTTGCATGCTTAGATTTGTTTGTGCTCGAGTCTTGTTATCCTTTGTCGTATCACCTGTTTAGTTGATAGTTGGGTTTCAATTCAATCAACAACATGTTAATGTTTTGGGTAATAATAATTTGATGTTAAGGCACCGGCAGGAGGCCCGGGTTAGGGTTTTGAGGCCTGCTAGTGTCGAACTTAATTAGGAAAAGGGTCTTGTCTACTGATCCATGATGAGCGTGCTCACCTCATCCGGGTGGTAGTATGGGACCCCCCTCGACTTAGACCTGATCTGCAGCTTGTCCGAAGAGCCACACTTAGTTCGGGTGTTCCATTTGCTCCTTTGCATAATGGGAGGCGCCCCCATGGTTACTGGTGATGGTTATGATGATGATGATGCATATAGGGCGAGGCCTGTTGTGCCGGGGGGTGTGGTTTTCACCCTTGCGCTTAGGTTAGGTCGGACTGGCCGGGACCTTATAGCTCCGTGGCTCCTAGGACAGGTTGTAGAGATGGTTTGGGTCGTGTCGAGCCAACCTGAGTTTTAGTTGGTGGCTCGAGTGTGTACGGGTACTGGAGCACACCCTGCAGGGATAAATCTTCTCGAGAAGCCGTGTTTTCCGCGGTTATGGATTACATGGTGAAAGTACTGGCTAACAAGTACTCAGACAACTTACACCTAATTAATAATAACTTGACTAGTAATAGTCTTATCGACACAATAAGTTGAACATCATTAATCCAACAGTGTGAGTTTCCTTGGGTTGCTTCCTTAGTAGGGGGTAACATTGGATGGGTTTGTTTGGTGGTTAGTTGTAGTTGGTTACGATACGCTATCTTATCCCCCTCTTTTAGCCGGATGTTGT
Source organism: Alopecurus myosuroides (assembly GCA_028641055.1). Lineage (NCBI taxonomy): Eukaryota > Viridiplantae > Streptophyta > Magnoliopsida > Poales > Poaceae > Alopecurus > Alopecurus myosuroides. Next base: position 296,018,523 of record CM054061.1, read on the forward strand.
AGTGAGTTTCTGTAGTTGGTTAGTGCAGCCCGCTGCCGCTTATTTGCAATAATCCCTTCCTTTCCGTTGAACCCAAAGTATTTGTATCTTGTGATGACTGGCTACGTCGGTATCTTGTGAGTATGGTTTATCCACTTGCCAGTACTTAACCGTACTGACCCACGAATCCTTTTTCGTGGCTGCATATTCAACATTGCAGTCAACAGGTTTGAAGTCTGACGACGTTAGCTTGGGAATCCCTCCGGCTTGGCCTGGGCAGGGATTGGACACTCTCGGTTATCTTTCGGACCCTTAGTCCAATTTGTATCTTGTCCGTAGCCGGACGCTATGTTGTTTCTTCCGCTGTTATTTGGATCTTTGTATTGTATCAGTTGTATCCCTGACTCGTTTGAGTCATCTTGTATATATCTTTTCTGTTGTTGTTGTGGATTATTCGTGACCTGTTGTAATGTTATCACAAGTGGCAACCTGGAATCGGTTATTATGTGGATTTTGGCGGGAATGCTGAAATCTGCATAGTGCCCGATCTCGGGGCGTCACAAATGGTATCAGAGCCTTGGTTCCGATTCCCGAGATTGTTTCGATACGAATGGTTATCGAAGCAACGGGTCCGCAAAGCCTGTAGGATAACCTCGCTAACGGTCGTTGTTTCTAGAGTGTCAAAAACTATTTCTGCTAAACTATTTTGGAAAAACATCTCAATAGGATTCTTATTTTCTCCTTATCTCTATTCTATTTCCCCTCCCATCTTATTTGTTTTGGAGTCTCCCCCTTGTCTATCTTTCAAAGTTTTAGGATCCTACGTGGGTGGACGTTTTCTGAGCCTTTAACCTAATAGGTTCGATCATCGGAAGATTCCCGGTGGAAGAACATCGTCGTCACTCCGAGCAAGAATCCCTTGTTAGTGGTGTCGAGAAACCCTTGTTAGTGGTGTCGAGGAGATCAGCTGGAAGCATGAAGAATCGATAGTCGAACTTCTTTCCCCTCCCGGGTTAGCAGGTGGATTGCGAGGGCGCAATCCCTTGTTAGTGGTGTCGTCTGTAACACCTGGGGTGTTACCCTGAGTAGAAAGTTGGTTGTTTTTCTTTTGTTGCATTGCATCACATGCATCATAAGCATTGCATCCTGTTTTCCAAACCACTCAAAAATTCAAACCAGTTTAAACTTTCACACATGTCCAAAGTTTCAATTTAAAATTTGCCAACTAAACAACTCAATTTGCTTCCAATAGTTTGAAGTTATTTAAATTGTTTATTAACTAAAAATTCCTTTTTATCAACACCCTAATGGCAAATTAAATTTCAAATCAATTCATTCATAATTGACATGATCCAATTGAGGTTTAAAAAAAATAAAGTCTTGCAAACAATTAAATTCCATAATGTTTTCATAATTGTTGATTTAATGGAATAAAATTTGTTTAAACACCAAATCCTTATGAACCCTATTTGAAATTCAAATAGCAAACAGAAATTAATTTAACATTTCAAATATTTTGGACTTAATGTTCACCATTGCTTTGAATTGATGTTTGCCACTTAATAAAATTTATTTATAAAATTTAAGACCCCAAACCCCAACCTATTCTTTCTCTCTCTCCTTTTCTTTTCTTACAAGCAAAAAAAAATTAAAAAATAAAATAAAAGGAAGAGGTGAGCTGAGGGAGAAAGCCCAACCCACAGCCCATCTCCCCCCTAGCCCAACAACCCACTCGGTCATCTTCTTCGTACGGACGAACAGAGACAGGGAGATGTCGCTGTCAAGCCCTCCCCCACCTCAACTGCTCCCCCTTCCCTTTATCTCCTCCTCCAAGCCTCCCCCCCAAACCCTAGCTGCTCCACCCCCCTTCTCCCTCTTCCTCCCGCCGCCACCTCTCCTCTCCTCTCTCTGTTCTTTTTTTCTTTTGCTCTGAATTTTATGCTGCAGAGAGAGTGCCTCCATGGCCCGGACATTGGAGCTCCATGAGCCGTGGCCATGGTCATCATCGACGTCCCCTCGGTGCGGGAATGGAGCCCCCACGGACTCCTCGTCCTCCTCGTCTCCTCGTCTCCTCGCTGGGCGCTGGGAGCCACCGGGGAGGCGCCGCCGTGGACGACTTCGCCGCCCGTCGCCACCGAGCGCCACCGACCTCTCCTTCGCTGTGAGCCACCGTCCCGCCTCCTTCCACCACGGTGAGCGCTCCCCCCCTTCGCCCTCTCTCTCTCCCATCTCCCCCTTCTCCCTTTCCCTCCGCACCCAGCGCCTCGCCGGCGAGCAGCGCCTGATCGCTGTCCGTCGTCTTCCCGATCGTGATTGCCGTAACTGAATTTTTGGTACAGTTTCGTCAGGCCATATTTTACCTCAAAAACAAACTCGCTGCTGTACCATCAACAAACCAAGCACAGCCCAGCTGGTCAGCACCCTTCCGCTCAAGCCCCAGGTCCTGGGTTCGATCCCCCCCAAGGCAGAAAGCCAACCCCCTTTTCCCCTCTTTTTCTGTTTTTTTCCTCGGAATTCAGAAAAGCAGATCTGAAACATTACTTGTAAAATCCATAAAAAATTGAATCTTGCTCCAAATTGAATGATTCAAAATCCTGTGGATTCATAATATTGAGCCCTTTCTGTTAATGTCAAGTTTGCAACATGTTCCCTTTTCCCTCTTTTTCTGTTTTTTTCCTCGGAATTCAGAAAAGCAGATCTGAAACATTACTTGTAAAATCCATAAAAAATTGAATCTTGCTCCAAATTGAATGATTCAAAATCCTGTGGATTCATAATCTTCAGCCCTTTCTGTTAATGTCAAGTTTGCAACATGTTGCTGTAACAATTTTGGCACCAAATAATTAATTACTGAAAATGCAATAAAAAGTGGAAACTTTGGAATTTCATAACTTTAGTTCTGTTCATCCAATTTAATTAAACTTGGGCTCTAAAAATTTGTCTTAACAAACTCTACACATTGGTATTTTATTTGGGCACAATTGAAATAATTTTGAGCATGTTTCCCTCTGTTTACTAAAATGGGCAGAATAAGAATGATTATAAAACTTGCATAATAAATTCAATAATAACCCAAAAATTATGTTTGATAACTCTAAATGTTCAATGAAACATTTGCTACATGTTTTCAACTTTTTCAATGCAATTTGTTTAATGTTTTTCCTAATTAGAAGTGGTGCAATAATTCAATGCTTTAATTAAACCTTTTAAATTGCAAAATTCATAACTTGGGCAATTCAAATCCAATTCCAACATGTAAAATATGTTTTCCATCCCATTTTTCATGAACTTTGCAAATATCAACTTTTTTTTTCTGTTTTGAATAATTTAAATTGCTGAAAACAACTGTTTCTTAATTAATGCATTTAAAATTGTCACTTTAATAACTTGCTCATTTTAAATCCAAATTCAACAAATGAAATATATTTTCCATCTAAAATTTTGTGTTCTTTCCAAATATAAATTTGGTTATCTGTTTTGAACAATTTAACTTGATGAAAACAACAAATGCTTGTGTGACACCTTTAAGTAACCACAATTCCAAAACTTAATAAGTGAATTTCAAAATGGGTAAACCTTATTTCCAATTGGTTCTATTGTTGTTATTTTGTTGTTTTCTTCATCCATGCATCATGCTAATCCATTTTCACCTGTTGGTTAGTTGTAGAACAATTATTTCAACCTTAATTCATGGGCTTTTCCATATGCAATCCAAATTGCATATGGGCCCATTTAAACATGTTATCTTGTCAGCTAGTTTATCTTGATGCATCTTTAAACTTGTCATGCATCCATATCTTGATCATGCTGGATCTTTTGCCGTAGTAGTAATTGTTGCATCCGGTGTTTGTTCGAGGTTCGTTGCTTCTTCCCGGATAGGACGTTGAGATGATGTGAGCAACGACAAGTTCTGTGGATGTACCTCTACTTGCTGGATCTCAGGCAAGTATACTCACTTGCTGCCAAATGGCTGCCTTTCATCACTTGTTACCGATTCTTTCCGTTATATTTATGCTAGCCTTATGATTCGATGCTTGTGTCTCGATCCTATCATATGTTTACCTTGCAGCCCTGTTATAGCCTTTCCTATCACTTCCTATTAACTGTTGCTTGTTTACCTTGTTAGCCCTCGTGTCGTAGTTGCATGCTTAGATTTGTTTGTGCTCGAGTCTTGTTATCCTTTGTCGTATCACCTGTTTAGTTGATAGTTGGGTTTCAATTCAATCAACAACATGTTAATGTTTTGGGTAATAATAATTTGATGTTAAGGCACCGGCAGGAGGCCCGGGTTAGGGTTTTGAGGCCTGCTAGTGTCGAACTTAATTAGGAAAAGGGTCTTGTCTACTGATCCATGATGAGCGTGCTCACCGCATCCGGGTGGTAGTATGGGACCCCCCTCGACTTAGACCTGATCTGCAGCTTGTCCGAAGAGCCACACTTAGTTCGGGTGTTCCATTTGCTCCTTTGCATAATGGGAGGCGCCCCCATGGTTACTGGTGATGGTTATGATGATGATGATGCATATAGGGCGAGGCCTGTGGTGCCGGGGGGTGTGGTTTTCACCCTTGCGCTTAGGTTAGGTCGGACTGGCCGGGACCTTATAGCTCCGTGGCTCCTAGGATAGGTTGTAGAGATGGTTTGGGTCGTGTCGAGCCAACCTGAGTTTTAGTTGGTGGCTCGAGTGTGTACGGGTACTGGAGCACACCCTGCAGGGATAAATCTTCTCGAGAAGCCGTGTTTTCCGCGGTTATGGATTACTTGGTGAAAGTACTGGCTAACAAGTACTCAGACAACTTACACCTAATTAATAATAACTTGACTAGTAATAGTCTTATCGACACAATAAGTTGAACATCATTAATCCAACAGTGTGAGTTTCCTTGGGTTGCTTCCTTAGTAGGGGGTAACATTGGATGGGTTTGTTTGGTGGTTAGTTGTAGTTGGTTACGATACGCTATCTTATCCCCCTCTTTTAGCCGGATGTTGTAGTGAGTTTCTGTAGTTGGTTAGTGCAGCCCGCTGCCGCTTATTTGCAATAATCCCTTCCTTTCCGTTGAACCCAAAGTATTTGTATCTTGTGATGACTGGCTACGCCGGTATCTTGTGAGTATGGTTTATCCACTTGCCAGTACTTAACCGTACGACCCACTAATCCTTTTTCGTGGCTGCATATTCAACATTGCAGTCAACAGGTTTGAAGTCTGACGACGTTAGCTTGGGAATCCCTCCGGCTTGGCCTGGGCAGGGATTGGACGCTCTCGGTTATCTTCCGAACTCTTAGTCCAATTTGTATCTTGTCCGTAGCCGGACGCTATGTTGTTTCTTCCGCTGTTATTTAGATCTTTGTATTGTATCAGTTGTATCCCTGACTCGTTTGAGTCATCTTGTATATATCTTTTCTGTTGTTGTTGTGGATTATTCGTGAACTGTTGTAATGTTATCACAAGTGGCAACCTGGAATCGGTTATTATGTGGATTTTGGCGGGAATGCTGAAATCTGCATAGTGCCCGATCTCGGGGCGTCACACTCCGCGCGCACCGGGAGGTCGCCGGCCCAGTGTCACGCCGCAGCGGAGGTCGCCGGAGCACAAGGTCGTCGGAGCGCCTGCAGTGGAGGTCGTCGTCCATCCCCCGCCCCGCGGCGGATCACCGGAGGTCGTCGGGAGCTTGCAGCGGAGGTCGTCGTCCATCACCTGGAGCGCGGCGGCGCGGCCTCACCGGGAGCGCGGCGGCGTGGCCTCTCCGGGAGGAGGCGCGCGGCCTCGACCTGTTTTTGTGGGGAGGATAAGAAAAAAACAGTGGATGGGGTACGAGGGAGTGGTTGTGGTGCGTGGGGCCAGCAGCAACTGACGACCCGGAGGATCATCCCCCGGATGATTTCCAGCCTTTTCCTGGCGGAATACGTCAGGTCAGTCTTGCTTGCAGCCGCTATTGTGGCATTCTACAGACAGGGGGACGCCAGCTCGACGGAGGCAGAGAACGAGATCCGGTCGGGATAGATCGACTCGACGTTGTTTCTTTAGTAGACGATTGTGCTGGCGGCGACACAGCGGCCCAGGTCCGAAGTCCGGACTGGCACGAGCGGGAGCATCAGACTAGGCCCTGGGGTGAGACGCCCACCACATCCTCCTACACAGACGCGAGACCGCACCAGCCGCTCTGCCGGCGAGGCCCTCCGTTGGCCATCCGAGATTCCCCCTGCCACAGAAGTTCATCGTGCCGCGCTGAGAATCCACTATGCGCGTAGAACCTGGCGCTCATTATCCTGGTGGCCGTCTCAGCAAGAGGCGCAGGAGAATTGCCTCCTCCTGGCGGTGTCCTCGTGGTTAGCAATGTGATCGGTACGTCCATCAGAGCCGGCCGATAGTGGTGCCTGGGCGGCGGTACACATCGCTTGGCCTCCACGACGGGCGGCCGTGCCAGGCTATTTTACGAATCGGCGATGCAACAGTGCTACCACGTGATGGCAAGCTGCAGCCTGCAGGGAGCTGCTCTGCCTTGCTTGTCGTTTGCGGGTCCTGCGTTGCCGCAACAGCACATAGCAGCAGGGCTTGCACTGATACTCCGTAGTAGGTTTGACGGCGATAGAGGCATGGCCTTCTCGCGTTCGAAGGTGAGAGACCCAGGGCCGGTCCTGAGATTGCGGGGGCCGGGGCAAGGCGAAAATGTGGGGCCCCCTTAGTACAAGTAGACATATATAGATATGTGGATGAACTAGAATTCAAATAAGAGAAATGAGGCACATTTTTTACGTGGAAACCCCTCGCGGGAAAAAACCACGGACGACTTCGGTATACCCTAACATTTTCTCCTTACATTTCTAGATGCAAAGTCATCAGCAATGGAATCAATGCCAATCTCATCCAGTAACTTCTTCTTGATGGATAGAGTTGCCAAACAATTTAGTATCTCTTGTGACATTATAAATCTCAAACAGTGCTTCAATAATTTAAACTTTCACAAGCTTCTTTCAACTGATGCAACTGTCACGGGTACAGTAAATAAGATCCGATAGGCCAAATACATAGGATAACAATCTGCTTCTCTTACAAACTAAAACATCTCAATAGAGGACATTGTTCTATCTGGTAGGGTCAACTGCATACCACTTAACTCGGAAATTAGATTATTTAACTCGATATCACATTTCTTATCCAGAGAGGAAGTATTTGCAAATATAGTGCAACTGTCTTTAAATTGAGAAACATCTATTGACTTCAAATTTGTTGAACTCACTAAAAATCCAAATATACTTCTGAACGACTGTAGTTCTTCAAATCTACTATTCATTTGCCATATATGCGGCAATGAATCACAAACACAACTAAATTGTGGCGGACAAGCGATCGTACGCGAGCGGATGAACGATGGCAGAAGCAGAGAAGTCGATGGTCGACGTGATCAAATCCTAAATCATTATATTTATGTACGTAAATAGGGTCTGAGTCGATCACCTATTGGCGTGGCCAGCCGTTCTCCCCTGGATCTCCGAGTAAGAGTAGTTACGAGACAGCCTTCAGATCCAAGTGCACAAAGACATAGATTTTTTACATCCTTTGACTCTTGTGCTTGTCGAAAAGATGTCTTCGACGAAGTTCAAAGAGTTGACTACTTCAAGATTTTGATCTTTAGTAGTAATGCTTTAGTCTTTGCGGATAGTTCTAGAAAAAGTTACATATTATGATATGGCAGTTGAATAATAAAAATCAACTTTCCTCTCAAGGAAGTTTGATCAAGGATATGTACTTGACACAGTCTGAGAGTTTTGTAAAATTCAAAAGGTTGCTAGAAAGGTATGCACACTTCAATGGTTGAAGTGAGCATAACGAAGTTGAAATCTTTACCTTAAAGAAGTTATCAAAAGAGTTTGATCCCATCATGAACGATAAAGATTCTTGTAGAGTTACAAGAAATTAAGTGGGAGCGCTATGACATATTTCCAATGCTTTATGTAGATGACATATGGTTGATTGGAAAATATGTATTTTAAATTAACACGGTTAGGATTTTCATATTGATGAAAAGCTTAGATGATATTGGGCATCGATATCTATAAGAGATGGATTGAAGCGCCCGATATGATTGAAGCCAAATTACATAGATGAAATATTGAAGTAAGTCAATATCGAAATGACAAGGAGTTCTTGCCACATGGAAAAGAATTAAGCAAGATTAAGTGTTTTGACACATGATGAGCATAATGAAATAGATTTCTAAGTCACATGTTCCATGCTATGTACACAACCAGATGAGTCCCGTGCTATAAAATGTTATAGCAGGATAATTCATATGATGATTAGACAACAGTGGGAGAGATCCTTATGCCATTTTAGAAATGCTAAGGATGTATTTTCCTATGTAGTAATGACAAACTATTTGTTGTAATATGTTACACTAATAGTCTTGTCATATATTCATATAATTTTATCTCAGTTAAAATATATGATAAAGGGTAGCAAAATAGGCTGGAAGAAAGTTCCATGCTGGATTCGAAAGAGTTTCAAAATTAAAGTATTCTGACGGATACTACAACAAAGGCTAAGTATATCATTGTGTTGACAACAGATAATAAGAGTATTTTGTGTCAAGGAGTTCTTTATTGAACTTGGTGAATTTCCAAGAATGCTGCCACTATGAAGCTACATTTTCACAATGTTAGTAACATTGGTTTAAGCTGAGGAATTAAGATCTCACTGGTTGACCAAATATTTACAAAGCCATCTCATTAGAGAATGAGTGATGCGTGTAGACGTAAAGAACATGCAAATACAATAGGACCTGAACAGTTCAGATCTTTTTTTATGATGTTTACCACATGCGAAGCATGGTAATAACACTGGAACACCCTATGTGTTAAGTGCTTACAGACTAGATTATTGACTCTAGTGCAAGTGGGAGACTGAAGGGAATATGCCCGAGAGGCAATAATAAAGTGGTTATTATCTTATTCCTTGTTTATGATGAATGTTTATTTCTCATGCTAGAATTGTATTAACCAGAAACGTTGATACATGTGTGTTTAATAAACAAACAAACGTTCCTAGTAAAGCCTCTCTTTTAACTAGCTCGTTGATTAACAGATGATCAAGGTTTCCTGATCATGAACATTGGATGTTGTTAATAACAGGGCCATGTCATTAGGAGAATGATGTGATGAACTTTGACCCTAACTAAGTATAACAATAAGATCAAGTCATGTAGTTTATATTGTTATATCTTGCATGCGAAGTAACTTATTCCTTAGACCATAAGATCATGCCAATCACTGGTACTGGAAGGGTGCTTTGATGCCATCCAACGTCACACCGTAACAGGGTGACTATAAAGGTGCCATTAGGTATTCGGAAATTATTAGTTGAGGATCATTGATCAAGACTAGGATTTTTCCATCCCAAATGACGGAGAGATATACTCTGGGCCCTCTCGGTGATATCACATCGACACCGCTTGCAAGCACATGATATGATCACAAGGATGTCATATCACGGAAACGAGAAAAGAGTACTTGTCACGTAAAGAGATTGAACAAGGATTGGTTGATACCAATGATCGAATCTCGGACAAGTAAAATATCGAGAGACAAAGGGAATAGTTCACGACGTTGATGGTTCACACAATCACGAGAGTCATCGTTGAATATATATAGTATTCATCACGGATCTCCATATCCCGCTATCGATTATTGATTGGAGAGGAATCTCGATCATGTCTATCTTATTCTCGAATAGTAGGGTGACACACTTAAGGTTTGCTGACGCATTTGAGAGTATACGGAACAAAGAAGAATGTTTTGAGCAGCACCGAAATTGTTTCGTGGAAAATTGAAATAGTTCAAGGTTTTTTTTCATCGAATGGTTGTTAATAGAATTAACAAATGATTCGAGGTGCTATATGCAAATGTTTGTTAATAGAATTAACAAATCCTGAAATAAAGAAATACAAATGTTTTATTTATTTATTAAAAAAACTCTTGGATTTTCTAAGTGGGAAATAAAGGAAGGATGAGTGGATGTGAGTGGAGTGTCCACTCACATGATGACGGAAGAGGTGGGGGTGCCTCCATGGGCTGGCCGCATCCCCCTCGGGCTGCCTCCCCCCTCTCCTATAAATTGAGGGCATGAGCTCCCTCTCTCTCACACACTTGCCCACCTCACTTCCTCTCCACCCGGTGCTCCATTCCATGGTATCCGGCTTGGCGAAGCCCTGACCGTGGGATTCTTCACCACCACCATGTCGTCGTGCTGCTGGAGTTTCGAGGGATCCTCTACTTCCGCCTCCCCGCTGGATCGAGGGAACGGAGGTCGTCATCAACCGTACGTGTGACCGATCACGGAGGCACCTCCGGATTGCGGTGCACATCTTCTCGCTCTTGGGATAGGTGTGAGTACGACTACGCCAACAACGAGATTTGATCTCGTAACGCTTTGTGTCTTCGAGGGTATGTTCTTCTTAAGACTCTCTCTATGCCCGTTGCTTTCATCTCCTAGATTAGATCTTGGCCTTTCGGGTGTCTCTCGCGTAGGAATTTTTTTGTTTTCTATGCAACGACCCCTTCACCACCAACCATAAGTACAAGGATTAGGTGACTACACACTGTGTCGTAGTGCACGCTCGCGTACTCTCGCTGACAGATGCCGAAAGTCTTCTCCGTCGTGGCCGCTGCCATGTCATGTCCCCCTTGTCAGAGACAGGACGTGGCCTCGCCCATACCCTGCATTGTACCAGCGTATGTGTACGCATCATCATGCCTAGTAAGTTGAACCAAACGCTAATACTCTCCCTGAATCTGCGGGATTGTAACTGCTCCGTTGACCTCCCACCGAGAAGACTAGAATCATGTCTACCCGGATTCTCCAAATGCATCTCGGACAACCCGTGCGGACACTCGTATCTTCATTATTGCTCTTCTCCTTGCCTACCGAGATATATCCATCTCGGTACCCCCAACTCGGTACCTATCTAGATCTCGGACAAGGGCATCTTGGTATCCCGCATCTCGGTACATAGTACCTCAAGCACCATTGCTTACCAATCTTGCCCGTACTCGGGGGTAGCCCGCCACACACACTTCCTCTAAGGGTCTCCCAATGAACGTGTGTCTACACACCATCAAGCTTTTTTTCTGGCACTGTTGCCGGGGAGGAAGAGGATTTCTTCAAGGGGAGTCTCTCACCTCCAATTTTTTTTACTTTGTTATTGTTTTTCTTAGTTTATTTTATTTTTTCTTGTTTGCTTCTTTATATCAAAAACAAAAAAATGGTTTTGCTATCTACTTTTAGTTTATTGTTACTATAGTTGTTATTATAGTTGTTATTACTATAGTTGTTATTTTTGCTACTCTGCTTTTCGTTTATTATTCATCATTACTCCCTAAGTTCACCCTGAAAGATTTATCAATAGGTAGTGGTTCTATAATTGGAAAGTATAACATTGAATAATTCTTTAATCATGTTAGCAAGCATAAAGATTTTGAGGATAGATCCTTAGTAGAACTTGCTCTGAATTATGAAACCGATGCAGCTTCTTTTGTTCACATGTTAGAGGCTAGGTTTGTTAACCTTAATCCCATAATACATCAAATGTTTCTTAACCTAAATAATGTTAAGGATATTGAAAAGAGAGATTTTATTCTGGAAACATTTCTTAAAGAATTTGGTGATGTTGCTGTAGAGGCTAGGAAAGTCTTTGATCATTTTAAGATGCTAGGATCATGTGTAGATGTTATTGGTGCTCTTGAAAACTTAGACAAACCAATACCTAAAAATGGGTAGGAAATCAAAATACCAGTACCTTTTAAATTAGTAGGAATGCATGAAGCCATGGAAAAGAATTTCAATTGGATTGTTCCTGAAAACCCATTTGATGAGAGTAGTGAACCCAAGAATGTTGAGAGGGGGACATCTGAAACTTCTATATATAAAATACAGTGCATTGTTTGGAAGGTTTCTAGTATTTATTTGGATGCTTCTTCACTTGAAAACAATTGATTCTTTCTTTCTGTGCCTAGCTGAAAAGGGGTTAAAGAAAATCACTTCTTGAGAGATAACCCATGTTTTATATTCTGCAATTTTCTTTTGTTTTCTTTGAGTCAAGGTGTTGTTTACTTCTGTAGCAACTCCTTTATATCTTTAATTTTTCGAATTGTTGTGCCAAGTAAAGTCTCTAGTGCAAAGTTGATGATAGATTTGGATTTCTGCACATGAACAGATTTTTTCTGTCCATATTTAACAAAAAATCAAAACATCCTAAAAAAATTGTGTGTGATCCTTAGATATGTACTCAATTTTTCTTAGTTCAGAGTTTTCTGATTTGAGAATTGTAAGTGCCTTGAATAAATTCATCTTTACAGACTGTTCTGGTTTTGACAGATTCTGCCTTTTACTTTGCATTCTCTCTTTTACCATGTTGAGTGGATTTCTTTGCTCCACAAAACATCAGTGGTTGTAGCTAATGTTTAGTAAGTATTAGTAATGCTTGTGTCCATGGATAACATGTGAGTTTTTTTTATTAAGGAGTAACCCTCTAATGAGAATTATTTTGAGTTTGGTGTGAAGGAAGTTTTCAAGGGTCAAGAGAAGACTGCTGGTAGCGGCGGTGTTGTCCGCCTTGGCGCTATCAGCATCAGCTTCAGAGTTGGCGTTGGCAGCTGGTTCTGAGGTTGCAGTGGCAACCGAGATGGGATCCGTGGCAGAGGTAGATGCAGCAGACTGGAAGCTGGGCATCGGGAAGACGCTAGTCGCTCCCAGCTCAGGAGCCTCTTGCTGGATCACCATCTCGGTGGTGATGGCGGTCTCCTGGGCATTGGGTTGCGGCTTCTCGGCTTCTGCATCAACCTTGGCCTTCCCCTTCTCGACGGCTCCCTTTGCTGCTTCCTGCTCAAACACGCTCAAGTCCTCCGACTCGGTGTCTTCTTCATCGTCCTCGTCCTCGTCTTTGGGCTCGGTGTTTGGCTCGGGGAGGCCGTCGATGTAGGTGGCGGTGTCAGCATAGGAGGCTATCTCATAGGCCACTGCCTTCCGGCGAGTAACGCACTCGGGCTTTTTGGTCCACTTGGAGCCTTCTCGGATGGTGAGGATCCTGTCAAGATTGAGGTTCTCGTACCAGCTGGTGATGAAGTGCAGCAGCTGATCAGCTCCTGCCCGAGCTGCAGAGGCACGCCACTTCTTCAACTCGGCCTTCACGCCGTTCAGCTTCTCGGCGATAGCACTGAAGCTGTCTGGCGCAGCTTGATCCAGCCAGAACAGATCGTGCAGCTTGTATGCATTGGACACCATGGTGGTGCCCAAGCCCTCGAGGGAGCGGAGTTGAGACTTAATGCTCAGAAGATTATCATTGATAGTAGACTTGGTGTCGATGGGCATTCCGGATTCAGCTCGGAGTTGCCTTGCCTTCGCTAGAGCAGGCGTGCTAGCGGCGCGGAGATCAGGGAAGATATCTAAAAAAGAAACCAATAAGAGTTAGAAAGGGAGGTAGAGAAGAGATGGAACCAGGTAGAAAAGTGGCAGAGAAGAGAAACAGCCAGGTGCAGAGAAGAGGAAACTTACATTCGAGATCCACCAGCAGCGCTTCCAGTTTGATCTTCCAGTCCTCCTCGTCAGCAATGTGCCTGTCTTCAATGCTGCGTGCGTTGGAGATCTGGAGGATGAGTTGCTCGTTGTGCTGCTTCAGCATCAAGATCTCCATCTCAAGCGTCTTCTCTCTGGCCGCAGCTGTCATCTTGACCTCCTCCTTCTCGGCAACCTGGTCGAGGGCATCCTGGAGAGCAGATTTCAGCTTAACCTGCATTTCTTCAAACTCCGCCATATCGGCGAGGCGCTCCTTCTTGAGCTCAGCTTCGCGGGTTTCCAGTTGTTGCCGCACCTCGGCGGGCATGAGGCAATTCAGGTGCTGCTCCCGGATGTTCTTGTATTCTTCTGCGAGAAGAACATCAGTGTCAGCAGAGTAACCATATAGATGAAGAGACACATGGGCAGAGAAGGAAGGGAACTCACCCTCCAAAGTAGCAATCTTGCTCTGGGCTGAGGCAGCGAAAACTTCGCAGTCGCGATGCTTCTCCATCAGTTCATTGAGCTTGCCTGCAGAGTAACCAAGTTAAAGCAAAAAGCAAATAAACGGGCGTAAACACAAAACGCACAAACCGAATTGCTAAGAGGTTACCTTCCACTTCAGAAATCTGGAGAGTTTTGTCCAATGTCGCATGCTCCATCACTGCACTATTCTGCGATGATTGGCAATGCGATGGTTCCAGAGCAGCCGGCGGAACACTTTTGTCCTCTTGAGGAGGCTATTCTGTAGAAGAGAAGAGAGAGAGTTTGAGAATTTTGGAAGATTTGGCCCGAGAAGACGGCAACTCGGTTGAGTGTCCGGCTACTCGGACCGAATCTCGGGGACTGGGGAGTGGCTAAGAGGAAAATAAGAACAGAAGAGAAGAGGAACAGAGAAACTGCAACTCGGAAAAAGCAAGAAAGGAAAAAACACTTACAACATATGATTGCTCGACGTCCTCGGCGGCATTGCGGAGGCAGAACAGCTTCCCGGACAGAGTGCAGGTGGGGGAGGCGATGGTCATTGGAACAGAGCCAATATCGGCCTTGTTCCAGTCGACGCGGTAGTGATCATATGGACCCAGCGTAAGGCCATTCCACTTTGGGATGCCATGAGCATCGCTTTCCCAAACTTTGTCCACAAATGCTACCCGGTCCAGGACCGCAGTCAGGCCCTCCGATTCAATCTCATCCTCCTCAGCTTTGCGCGATATGAGCGAAGGAACTGGTGCTGGTCCCTTGCCCTTGGACTTGACGTCGACTGCTTTGGCCTGACCTCCCTTCAAGGCAGAAAGCTTCTTCTCGCCTTTGGCCAGTGAGATATCGTGTTGCTTGGACACCTCCATCAGGTATTGCGGCCAGCTGGCTTGTGCACGGACAGCACCTCCGGCACTCGGCCCTTCGCCAGGGCCAGCAGATCCAGCAGCAGCCAATTTGCTGCTGGAGGTGGGCCCGCCGATAGTGAGTTGTGTGCTATTTGTTACCGGCTTCCCGGCTGGTGCAAGCGGTGGCTTGGGTGGTGGCATCTGGTTCCCGGCCTGTGCAACTTGGCGCGGTGGATTATTCCGTGTAGGCGCAGCTTCAAGCTTAGCAGCTTTCTTGGGGCTAGGAGCAGTGTCCGCCCGAGCGAACGGAGGCATTTGGCGTGAAGCAGACGGAGGCACTTGCTGAGAAGTGGTCGTTGATGCAGTCTGTGTTGGTGGAGGAATTGGAGCAGTGGGTGGAGTCGCCTGCTGGGTAGGCGGCACAGGGGGCCGGCTACCCGGCGCAACATCTGGCTGCACTTTGCTCTGGCCGGCGGGCTCCACCGCTGTCTTCTCTACCCGCTGCTCGGCAGCGGGATCAGGTCTTGTGTCTCTTACTTCTTCTACCCGCGGCCCGGCCGCGGGATCATCTTGAGCTGCAGCTTGAGTACCCTGCTGCTCGGTGGTGTCATCTTGCCGCTCCAGGGCGGCACGGTCTTGGTTCTCGGCGTTTTCTTCAACATGTTCCCCAGCTGATGCAGCTGGGGGAGAGGGAGGCATCTCGGTGTGAGCAGCATCCTGCGCAGTCTGGTGCGCGTCAGTCTGCTGCTCCAGGTTCTCATCTTCAACATCGTCACCAGCGCCAGTGTTCTCGACGCCGGTATCTTCTTCAACCTTGATAGGAGAGGACGCATGCCTCCTGTCCTGCTGATCTTGCTTTTCTTCGTCGTCTGAGAGGTCGACGAGTTTCTCGAGGTCCACAACGGCCTTCCTCTTGGACCGAGTGGGGGCTGCAGCGGCATCAGCGTCCAGAGGGGCGCTGGAAGAAGGAAATAGTTCAGAAAGGGAGAAGCAGAAGAGCATATCAAGAAGCAGTGACGAGTTGGTATTCGGATGGAGTAACTTACCCTTTGGTGGTGGGGGGGTGTCTTCTGGCGGTGGTTTTCTTTCTCTCGGTCTTCTTGGCTTTCTTCGGAGGAGGCTCCTGGTCGCCACTGCCCACCCTCTTCCGAGTTGTGGGAGCAGCCACAGATAGAGGCTTGACCTCCAATGGCTCCTCGTCATCATCGTCCAGCTCAGGCTCCTCTGCAGAGTAGAAGAAGGAACAGATTCAGAAACACAGAATAGGAAATCAGAGTGCGCTACTCGCAAGCCGAAAGGTGAACTTGGTCACCTTCGTCATCCTCGGACCAGTCCCGGATAGACGCGTCAATCGGTGCTTACCAGGCTGATTGGCATGAGGAATGCAGAGGGTGTCTTGGGTGTCGTAGGCGGTCTCATCGTCCTCTTCTCGTTCATCGGACCAATTGCCCTCGAAGACTTCGGTATCTTCTTCTCCCTGGCGATCGATGTGCTGTAGAGGCAAACAAATAGCACAAGAGAGTTGAGTTCTCAGCTAAGGAGTTCTACCCGGCATAGCATGCAAACATAAAGCATATAAAGCTAAGGGGTTCTACTCGGAATAGCATGCAAACATAAAGAATACAAAGCTAAGGGGTCCTACTCGGAATAGCATGCAAACATAAAGCATACAAAGCTAAGGGGTTCTACTCGGAATAGCATGCAAACACAAAGCATATTCAGCTAAGGATTTCTATTCGACATGGCGTGCAAACACAAAGCATATAAAGCCAAAAGGATATTGCTGATATTCTACTCGGTGCAGCATGCAAAGACTAAGCATACAAAGCTGAGAAGCCACCTACTCGGTATCAATGTACAAAAGCAAAGCATAGAAGGCTAACCTTTCCAATGGGCTTGAGGCGGCTATACGGCATGAAGCCATACATCCAGGTGTCGGTGAGCGTTGTCTGCATGATGGATCTAGCCCAGATGGCCACCTCGGCGGTGCTGAGCTCGAAGGTCGTCGTCCTTGTGCAATCTCTTGGGTCCTCCCATATGGCACATCTTGTGCGATCGACGCTGGAGTGGGAGCACTCGGCGTGATATCCAGCACACGATGGGATCGTCCGGACGGAGCCCTTCCGAGACCAACTCGGTCAGGCGCCGGTCAACCTGGAGGGCATCCTCGATTGTCTTTTTGGGGTCATAGCCCCAGTTCAGCTGGGTGGGCCGCACATTCTTGAACTGTGGAAGCCTTATTCGGTCCTCGATAGGCTTCCCCTTCTCGGGAGCAACACTCTTCACATACAAGAAACTGCGCTGCCACTTGCGCACACTCTCTAATCCCTTAACCCGCGGGTGATGCCCGGTCTTGCGCTGAAGCATCATGGTGCATCCCGTCTGGGTCATCGCGCGAGCGCTGTCGGTGTTCCCAGGGTTGGGAACACTTTGCTTTCGGAAGAAGAAGTACCTAGCCCAAGTGTGGATGGTTGGGTAGACGCCTAAGAAGGCTTCGCACACTACGGCGTGGATAGAAAGCATGACAAGGGCGTTGGGTGGAAGATGGTGTGGCTGGAGGCCAAAATGATTGAGGAATTTGGTAAAGAATTCGGAAACAGGAAGGCCGAATCCCCTTTTGAAGTGAGCGAGAAAGACGACGTATCCGTCCTTCTCAGGCTTGGGAATGATTTCGGTACCTGGGGGCCTGCACACGACGCCGGGAGGAACGCGGCGCGTGTTGACGAGCCACTGGCAGTCTTCTGCCGTGACTTCTGATCCTTCCCAGCCGGCGCGGGCGGCGGCATCGTCTTCTCCGTGAGAATCCATGGAGGCGGAAGAACTTGTGAGAGATTGGAGGCGGAAACAAGCGGAGGAGTCTCTCCTGTCTCTCTTGCGATGCGTGGAGCAGCGGCGCAGCAAGTATTTGCGGTGGCGGTGTGCTTGACGGCGGCGGAGAGACGAGGGGGCGCGACATTGGGAAGAACTGGAAAGAAGGGAAGGGAGCGTCGCGGGGGTATTTATCTCGCCCCCGCGAGTTGCCGTTACTGATGGATTAATCGTGGATTGATCGTGCGCGGAGATCGTGCGGCATGGGTTGCGCAACCGTTAGAAACGCACACAGCGCATATCGCGCGCGTAACGGGCGCAGTTAATCCCACGTCGAGATCGTGGGCACTCGAGTACGGTTGAGGTGACCTAGCAGGCTAGTGGGTCAGGGTTGCAGTTATTGGCGCGGTGGCCTGCCGTATCTCAGGCACCGAGGCGTCGGGGGCACGGGGGCGTGACACGTGCCCGGTAGCGACACAGAGAGGTGGATTCACTCCGATTCAGCGGGAGCGAGTTCGAAATTTCACTAAGTTATTCTATTCGGCAGCTCGAGAGAGAAATGGCTCTACTCAGCTAACAGGAGGGTGCTTTCGTGAGCACAGTTGAAGAGATTCGAGAAGGAGTTGCTGATTCGAGTTGGAGTGCAACTCGACATTGCTCGTTCATGAAGACAGTTCTTGTTTTAAGCTGGCAGGGCCCAGTGAACAAATTCGCATGACTCTACCAGCTTCGGGGACTAATGTCGGGGGGTTACCCCCCTAGTAGGGGTAAGGCAAGTGCTAAAGGCAAGGTCAAAGGTGTCGTTTGACCAGGTAGATGGCTACCCGGTACTTGCTACCCGGTAGGTTTCTATCCGGCCATACCAACCAATGGCCAAGAGGAGAAATCAAGCAAGTTATGTTTGTCCGAGTAGAGGAGTTGGTCCGAGTAGAGGGAGTGCTTTCCTACTCGGGCCAGAAGTCAATGGAGCCGTTCTGACAAAGGATCCCACGTATCATGCGTCCGTACCGGCGTGTGGTTCAACTTACAGAGCGCGTGATTATCCGCGCTACGGCGTGGCTACAGTGCGGTAGGCTCCTGTCAAGTCCTGTCACTGACAGAGGGGACAGGACAGGGCTAGTGGCCTACTCTATCTCACTGACAAGGTGGACAGGTCCCATCTCCGAATGGCGCGACGACTTACGACACCCGCGTCAGCGAGAAGCCGGAAGCGTGCTCTGTTCTGCAGTGCGTCTGTCCCATCAGTCGTACCTTATAGTCTTTTTCTATTCGGCTGGGCACCAGTATATAAGGTGCCCTGTCGTGGGATAATCACGGCAGACGTTACCGGGGGTAACTGATCTTGGGGCAAGGCGACACAGGCGTTTGGAAGAGGGTTTAGCTCAGAGGAAAACATGATGCAACTCGATCTGGTAGCCGGCAATCAAGTCGCCGAGTCTCCAATCTCAATATATTAACTCGATCTCTTGTATACACTGGATGTTCAATATCAAGCGGCACTACTAGGGCTCTTCGATCTCTCAACTAGACCTAGGGGTCGGTTTATAAAGCACCCGTACCCCCCGGCTTGTTCTCCAAGACTCACCCTGATCCTACCCGGACACGGCATACAAACCCTAACCTTCCTTTATCGTAACCCACACTCCGGGTTACTAGGCCTACAAACTTGGGCCTTCCGGAAGTTTCTTTATCCTTAGCCGAATCCTGCACAGAGTCCTTTGGGGCCGGATTACGCCTTGGAGTTGGCCTACCGGGTTATTATCCCTCCATCAGTAGTCCCCAGAATAGCTTGGATTTCACGGATTCTTCCTTGAAGTGCTAGCTATTCCCTGCAAAAATACCAATCTCACAAATATATGGAGGCCGGGTTAAGATGCTTTGATAAGTAGCTAGGCCCAACTCCACGATGGCCATATGGTAACCAGGCTCTTTTTCCAAATACCCGGCTTAGCTTTCCGGGTCTAAACCCTGATAAAAGTGCCAAGATTCTGCACTTTACTCGATAATTGGCCTTGATATTATGAAGAATATCTCCCTATTATTTCTGCCCAGATATCACGTTCAACACTTAAAGCACATTTCGTAAAATTCAAACAAATAGCCGTTACTCCGCAATCCCCGGTTCCCGCTCGCGGAACCAAACTTATCCACATGAACCGTTATAAATATGCCCGTAGGGGTAACCCTAACCCCAACGGCTCACTTCCCCCCATTCCTGTTCCTTTCTTTCTCCGCGCTCAATCTCACAGAGCGCCGCCACGGAAATCCCACGCGCATCTCCGGAGCCTATTGGCCGGCGACTGCGCTCCACCACAGCTCACTCTGCACCGCCGCCAAGATCCGCCGCCAAACCCCCAACCGGCCCGTCGGGAATCGCAAAGGGGCATCAATCTTGCGCGATTTGCCTCCGTCGAGCTTCACTTCAATCTCCTCCAGTAAGATTCCCATACCCGTTAATTAGCCTCCGCAATTTCTTGATTTTCTTCAACTTAGATCTAGGTCAACCCGCCGGTCACTTTCCCGGTCATGCCGAATTAGATCGCTTGTATTCATTCTAGCTCACCCAATACGTGGGATATGGACTTTATTGCGTTTTCCTACCGCCCGCATTTGTTAATTTTACCGCAAATCTAAAAACGGAATCTCCAATCTCGGCTCGGGCCACTCGGAGTTTCCGCCCTTATCTCTGTCACCCGGAAAATCCTCCCCTTTCCGGTTCTTTTTATTCGCAATAAGTGCCTGTGCAACCATTCATCATCCTCAAAAGCTCTTTCAATGCATAGACCCCCATAACTTTTATTACGATGCTTGATACCCGGATAATTCGAACCTCACTCTGCAGAGTGACACCCGGATAGTATGCAATTTCCATGTCTCGATATCATCCACCGATACTCGGCCTGCTCACGGTTTCCGTGTCTTACTCCTTGTATCCTTCTACCTCGTGCTTTGCAGGTCAACCACATGGCTCCCAAGAAGCAGGGAAAAACACCGACCAAGGCCAAGACCACCAACTCTATATCCGCCAACTGGGCGCGATCTACGGTCACCAAGGCCAAGTTAGAAGAACTGGTCGAGCTAGGAATTCTTCCCCCTCAAGAGGATATCCAGTGGAGGGTGCCGGGTAAGGAGACCCGGCCTACACCGACAAAGGATGAGGTAATATGCTTTGTAGAGCACGTGACTCGGGGCTTTCGTCCTCCGGGTCACCCCTTCTTCCGCGACGTCCTGAGCCACTATGGCCTTCGTGTATTTGACATAGGTCCTAATTCTGTGTTAAATATCTCTCACTTCATCGTCCTTTCCGAGTCATACTTGTGCACTCCGCCAAGTCTGGCTCTCTTCGTTGAGCTTTTCCAGTGCAAACCGTGCCGCGAAAGCGGTGACGGAGCACTTCTCGCTTGCGGCGGGGTTTCTATCCAACGCCGCAAGAATTCTCTGATGCCACCCCTTACCCTTAACTCCCACGTCAAGCACTGGCAGCTCTCGTACTTTTACTGCCAAGACACTTCCCCACCCGGCCAAAAGAAACTGCCGGGTTACTCGGAGGGCCTTCTTGACATCTCTGAGAAATTTAGTGCCTTTGCCCCTGACTCGGACAGGGAGGCAATTCAACCTCTGTTAGCCAAAATCACCACTCTCACGGCCCAAGGCCCCATCGGGCTCAACCTGGTGAAAACTTGGGTCGATTTCCGGATTCAACCCAATTCCATCCGCACAAAGTTATTTGCGATTATTCGGGGCAAACCACAGACCCGCTCCGGTACTCTGACAACAGCTTCACGGCTGGTGACACCCATAAAACTATCAAGGGTTTTCTGACAGAAAAACTTGAGGTAATCCGGAACATAGCCGGATTAGAGCCCTTCACACTCGAGAACCCAGCCCCCAAGGTGAAGATCCAACTTTGACGTCTTTACCCTTGATTTTTCCACTTGATACAGTTGATAACCTTTGTACTGATACTTTTATTTCAGGCTGATGATGATTTTTGGAAGATCAACACTTCTCCTAGCTCCGAGAGTCCAGAGGAGCAAGAAGAGGCCGTTAACTCGGACGAAGGTGCTCTCCGGATTTTATTTGGTTCCTTTAATTTCGTCGCAACTCCTTCATTTTCTAACTATCTTTGATGATATCCAGAACAAGAGGAGGATGACGAGGAAGAAGAAACTGACGGCAAAGTGGAATCCGCCAATGATGAAGACGAAGTGGAGCCGACAATTAAAGTCGGATCTAAGAGAAAACCCCGAGGGGTCGTCTTCAAGGTATCATATCGCCTCCTTGTATTCGGTTCGTATTCCCTTTGGTGATATACATGAGCTAACTTGGTATTACTCCACTGGCCGTATTTGAAGGAGTCGCCTATGACCAAGCGCAGAGCGACTCGGAATTACCCGGGTGATGACGCTGTTAACCCGGGTACTCCGTCGTCTCCGGCTCGGCGTACCGGTACTTATCTTATCCTTTATCAGAGGAAACAATCTTTCCGAACCATTCCCTTACGAAATCTCACTTGATATTTTTCAGATTCGCCCGGGTCTGGCAACGAATTTCCTTCAGACTTTGCGGTGAATCCCGGGTAAAGTTCCTTTTCTGACGTTCTATCGCATCTTCATCACCCTTTCCTGATTGCACACTGATTGCTCACTCTCGCTATCCATAGGGCCACTGTCGTTATCAGTGACCAAGAGGATATGGCAACCGATAACCCGGGTAAAGGAAACCTAGCTGATAAAACAACAGCCGAGTCTAGCGGTGAAGAACAAGCGTCACCAATAAACCCGGGCACACAAGAAGCCGAGTATCCGATCGCCTCCCACATAAGCAAGAAGAAAAGAGCTGCAACCTTGGGTGCAGGAGAAGGAGCATCGGATTCCGACATTCGAATGACCCGGGTGCCGCCTCCCACTAAGAAGAAGACTCCTTCTCGGAATTTCCAAGGTCCCGGGTCCTCTGATACGGGTAATGGCACTTTTGATCAACTGATGGACACTCTCCTCACTATGAAGACTTCAGAGAGCAATATTCTGGAGCGCATGGCCGCAGAGCACCATGTAATAATACTTGATATCTCGTAGTGCATGCCTAGTCCCCAAGTTCCGAGCATGACTTGCTTAAGTTGTGCTTGGTACTTTACGCAATACTCAGCTTGCCATAATATCCGACTGATACTTCTGCTCCTTTCTACTTACAGGCGCAGATTACCCGGTCTGATGAAATTTTGCTCAAGACCGAACAACTTCTTCTTGCCGAGGTAAAGCGGAGAGAAGCCCTCGAGGATGACGTGGAAAACTTGAAGAAGGATGTTTCTAAATACCAGAAGAAGTGCAATACTGCTCAAACCGCACTGAAGAAACTATCAGACCAGGTCACCGATAGCTATCAGATCTTGCTTAGTAAGTTTTTGCTGCCGACTGTCTTCGTACCTTTACTTTATTGTATGATACTCGGGATCACTGATACGTCCTTCCTTTGCTTCAACTGCAGGTGCCAACCTTGCAGCCCCAGAGGAGGATGCCCTTGCAAAGGCTAAAACTTTAAAGACTGTGCTCCGGACGTTCTTTGCCGGCACGAAATTTATATTGGACGCCGTGAAGTGGCCTACTGAAGTATACCCGGGTGAAGAAAATCTCATCAAAGCCTGCTCCACCGTGCCCGGCTGGATTGAAATATGGAAACGCTCGTCATGCCGGATTGGTATGACCCGGGCCTTTACCCTGGCTAAGTCTTACTTTCCAAAGCTTGACCCGGCAAAGATGATATCCGGGTTTCCAGAATTTAAAGCGGGTGGCTCCAAGTTTACACCCAAGGACTTCAAGGCCGTACAGTCTGCAGTGCGTCATTCGGCCACCACGTTGGCCGATAGTATGGATCTGAACACGATTATGAGTTCATACGACGCTGAAGGCAAAATTGTTACAGAGGAAGCACCCCCGCCTTTTGATATTTTGGAGAAATGGGCTGCTGATTCGGCTAGGAAGAGAGAAGCAACTGCAAAGAGAGAGGCCGAGTTATCAGGGCCAGCCACCTCTACACCAGCTGTTCCTCCACCAGTCCGTCCTGCCGCAAGGAATCCGGGTGACGATTCTGGAATAAAGCAAGTCCAGGAGCAAGACCCGGAAGGTAAGGGCAACGATGTGGACTCTACGCAGGAAGCCGAATGAGCAAAACGCCATAAAAATACTTCAATCATTTGATGTTTTTACTCAAAACAAGTATTCTTTTGACGGTGCGCCTGTGCACCCTTGATACTAGTGTTGCAACTTGTACTGCACTTTAATTCTGTGATACACCTCGTGCCTTTCTAGGCCTTTTTGATGAACTTGATACTTGCCTATTTTTGGATTTATTCTTGATATCCGACTTTCTTTTTATTTCCTTCTTTATTTCCGAGTACCGTGGGTTTTGACAGGTGGACTTTTCTTTAAGTCCCCAAGTCCCCACGACTCGGACGTTGGGGTCTTTCGAGCTTAGCGATGAAACAGATTGATTCTGTTTCGAAACCCACAGTCCCCAAGGCCCGAATCTCCGAGTCTGTGGTGTGTGGTTTTTTCGAAGAGAACAAACTTGTTGTCGCTAAGCCGAAACCCGGAATTGTTTCATATAGATAATGAAGTTATGCTTGATAAACGTTGAGTTTCCAGCTATTAGCCTTGTACTCTGCATAACTTGTGGTTTAGATGACCCTTTTGACTATCTTGTACTGTAAGCCGGCTTTCGCGTGGATACCATGTTGTTACATCTATACGAAAACAGGGTCAGACAAGTCCCATTGGGCTTCATGGCTGATTGTAATCGTAAGCGAGCAAATCATGCCACTTTAGTGCGAGTCACATCGAGCTTAAGTAAGAAAAGTCAAGAAAATTTGGCTCCTTTGTCCAGTTATAAGATTGCAGCCGTACTCGTTTGCGAATAATCGGCCCTTATAACTTATAGGTATCAAGGCCAGGTCTTTGGGTTTGTGGCTGCGCTACTTGCGCAACCAGCCCCCGAGACCTATATATACCCAACATTCTTGATGATACTGATGTATTGATGTCATATGGATACTACTTACTTGTAATCGGAGCAAAGGCTATAACAAGATAGGACTTGATAACCATCTCTTTATTGATGCGAGAAAGTTTGGATCAGCAGGCCGCCTCATTAAAAACCTTCCAGTCCCCTTAGGTACCCTGGGTAGGAAAAGAGCGCGTCTGAAACCTGCTGCCCGTTACATTGTTTAGTTCTTCTTGGGCACCGGTCCCGGGCTGACGTGACCGATACACATTCTCCACATGTTTGACTTTTTCATGATGAGTACCGGGTTTACTAGCCAACCCGGGTGAGGTGTTTCCATAACGTGGCTGGTTGTAAGCGGCCGTGCCGTTTCTTCTCTTATAGCGGATTGTTTGGGGGAGTCATCCTTGATAAAAGCTACCATTTTAGTATCTTGTGCTACCTTGGACTTTGCTCTTTCGCCTTCAGTACTCGGCCTTTTTGATGTGGTTCTGTCCTCCGGGTCTGCTTGAGACCGATAGTGCTTGAGTTCTTCTTTTCTACAGGCCTGCTCGGCCATTGCTGCGTCTCCTTCATCGCATTCAGCTGCTATGTCTCGATTTCCATGTATGGTAATGGTCTTCTTGGGACCCGGGATTTTTAGCTGTAGATACACGTAACACGGCCTATCCATGAATTTGGCATAAGCCGGCCTTCCGAATAACGCGTGATAAGGACTGCGCAATTTGACTACCTCAAAGGTGAGCCACTCAACTCGATAGTTATCCTTTGACTCCCCAAAAGCTACCTCCAATGCGATTTTTCCCTCGGGGCACGCTGAATGACCCGGCACTATCCCATGAAAAATTGTTGAGCTTTTTTGTAGCTGGGACTCCTTGAGGCCCATGCGTAGGAAGGTTTCCCAATACAGTATATTGATGCTACTTCCACCATCCATCAAAACCTTTTTCAGCTCATACCCATTGACCTGTGGTGCGACTACTAATGCCAAGACTCCCGGGTGTTCTACTCTTTCTGGGTGATCCCTTCTGCTCCATGTTACATCCTGTTCTGACCATCTCAGGTATCTCGGGACAGCCGACGAGACTGAGTTGACCGCTTGCTTCAGTATCTTTTTGTCCT
This sequence comes from Alopecurus myosuroides, assembly GCA_028641055.1. NCBI lineage: Eukaryota > Viridiplantae > Streptophyta > Magnoliopsida > Poales > Poaceae > Alopecurus > Alopecurus myosuroides. The sequence continues at coordinate 296,044,300 of CM054061.1, forward strand.
TGTTAGAACCTCCTGTGGTATGCACATGATATTGACCCAATTGTTTGGGGTTAGCCTGGAAACCTCCTGCCCCCCCTTGGTTATTACCTTGATTTCCAGCCGCCGGGTTACCGGCTGGGGGTGGGCCGTTGCCCGGGTTTCCCCCTGGACCCGGTCCTCCTCCCCGCCCTGCACCTCGCATAGCTCTGTTCACTTCCTCATTTTTCCATCTTTGTAAGTCGGCGCACTGCTCCAAGGAGTGGTTAGCTGGCCTGCCGTTCCTGCTGTGCTTCGGGCATGCCATTCTGAATATGTCCCAATTGTTACTCGGCCTTGGTGGTCCTTGATAGTTTCCTCCATTGTGATTACCTCCGTTGAAATTTCCTTCTGCTCTGGGTCTCGAAGACCCGGCCTCTGTGTTGGCGACAAACTCGGAACCTCCTTCAAACGGGCGCTTGTTCTGGCTATTTCCGTTATTACCCGGTGCTGATCCATTGCCGGTTCTTCCGCTATTACTTGTGTTTGCTTTTACCTTCTTGTCATCAACTTCCTCCTCTGTAGTATCTGTCGCAGCGTGTTTGTTGCACGCATCCATCAATTCTCCCATTGTAACCTCCGACGCATTTCGACTTGATTTCATGCGAGTTAACTTTTGAACTAAAGGTATATACTTGCATGTTTTTGCCATAGCTTGTAGTGCATCCTTGGGCTGAATATCTGTGGACGAGTGAAGTATCTCCATAACCCGGCGCACCCAACTGCGTGCCGACTCTCCCTTCTTCTGGACGCATCGCTCTAGATCATCAATAGTGAACAATTTTCTGCACGTCCCATGAAAGTGCTTGACAAACGCGGTCTTCGATTCCTCCCAGGACTTGATCGATCCTTCCGGCAAATTGGTGAACCACAACTTTGCTGCTCCTTCTGACATCATCAAGTACATGAACTTGGCTTGGAGATTCTTGGATGCGTTGCGAATCGACATTGCCATCTCATAACTGCTTAGCCATGTTTCTGGATCCATAGTTGGCTCGTAATTCACTACTTTTCCTGGCTCTTTGAATTTTTCCGGGTAAGGTTCAGCTCTGATATTGTCCGAGAGACACTTGGGTCCCGCAAGAACGGTCGAGGCCGGCCTTGCTCGAGAAACGTGTGATACAGCGGGGGGCGCGGCTGGGCGCGGCGCTGCGGGTAGTCCATGCGCTGCAGACCCGACCGCGGCCCTCCGAGCCCTGGAACTGTCCACAACAGCCTGTGCTGCTGATGCTGCCTGAACGCGGGGAGGAGGCGGCATTTGCTGCTGCTCTTCCCTCCGCCGTGCTGAACTTGTTTGGATATTCCCTTGTTGTTGACTGACGTATGGCGTCCCGTGCATCCCACTTCTATGATCCGGATAATTGGCTTGCTGCGCCACCGCAGTGTGCAACAGATCGATTGCTTGCCGGGTCTTCTCTGCATGGGGGGACTCTCCCACGGGGATTTGATTTAACGCGAGTGTTGCCGCATACACATTGTCCATGGGGTTATTGTAGTGACCTGCTGGTGTGCGAAATCGTGATGGTGGCGGTGGTGGTAGATCGTTGCCGGTTGTGACTCTAGTCTGTGGTAGGGGTAACCCGGCCCGCTCATTTGCCGGATGTGCCCCCGCTGTTGCCGGTTGGGGTGCGGTCCCCTGGTTCACCACTGGTATCGGCTGATCCTGAGGTGTGATAAATAAAGCAGCCGGATTAATAACCCCGCCCGTTGCTGGTAACCTAGTTTGATGCCTTTGATGTACTCTAGATGTTTCCTCTCGGAGCCGAGTTTCCAGTGCGTCCAGCTCGCGTTGCCGCGTGGCCATCCCTTGCCTTTCTGCCTCTACTTGCCTTCTTTGTTGTTCCAACGCACGACGAGCCACATCCAGATCCCTGACACGTTCTGCTGCGTTTTCTGGAGTGATAACCGTAGCAAGAACCGTGGGGTCTAGGATCAGATTATTATCGAATAAGGCCGGGTGACACGGGTTCGAAGGACCCGCCCCTGGTGTCCGGTTTCCCAGGAATCCGAACGTATTTGCGTGCAACTCCGCGTCTGCTGCACGGCTGGTCACTGATGCCGATTCTCCATCAACCCGGGCCAGAACCGGGTCTCCGTTAGCCGCGCCCTGCTGCTGGGCCAATGCCTGAGCCGCCCCGACTGCTGGCGCGGTTGCGTTCTCTTGGTTGAGATTGGCCGCGGGAGCCGTGTAGACCGCAACTCGGCGTACGATACTTGGTGTAAATTCATGCTGTTCTTTTTCGCCGTTATTCTCCTCATACCGGTTCTCCAGCAGATCCAGGATAGACTCGGTATCATCCTCTCTCTCGACCCGGTCGCGCGGGGTCCATGCCGGCTCCTCCGGCTGTTCCCACTTCGCGATGGGTTCTTCCGCCGGATATGTCGTTCCAATCGATTCTTCATCATCTGATCGGATAGAAGTGGCTTCCCCTGACACAGAATCAGATCCAAAATTGTCAGGGATCGAACCGGAAGTACATACCATACCAATGAAGACGCTGATCCGGCCGATCGTTACGACGGATCCGAATTCGAGGTGATCCGATTCTGGCCCCCAGCCGGAATCATCCACCGTCTTTTCTCCTTTATGGTCGATGTAGATCTCGCCGACGACAAGGTTCTCCATGTTCTTCCGAGCTTCTCCCGTGATGTAAACACCTTTGGACGCAGGCCCCACGGTGGGCGCCAAATCCCGTGATGTAAACACCTTTGGACGCAGGCCCCCTCCTGCGCGAGGGATGATGCATTAGGACGATTCACTCGACACTGAACGTTGCTTCACTTCACATAGAGAGAACTAGAGAGCTAGAGTGGCTACCCGGCTGAAGGCCTGATTTGTACTGTGGCTACTCGGTTACACACATATAGAGAGAAAGGCAGGAGTAGGGGTGTTACCTCCACACGAGGGCCCTGAACCTGGGTAAGATCTGGTTGTTTGCAGTGTTTGAGACATCCTACACGCGGCCACTCGCCGTGTGATCCCTCCCCGATCACCTCCAGCGTCCATCGGCCCCAACACTTTAGCCATCCCATGGCATCTGCCGTGATATCACCACGACATATAATGTGATCAAGGAGAGTGAAAAGTCTAAGCTTGGGGATGCCCCCGTGGATCATCCCAGAAAATTCCAAGAGGACTCAAGCGTCTAAGCTTGGTGATGCCCAAGGAATCCCCTTCTTTATCAACAACTTATCAGGTCACCTATAGTGAAACTATATTTTTATTCGGTCACATCTTATGTACTTTACTTGGAGCGTCTGTTTTTTTTTTCATGTAATAAACCTGGTTGGATCCTAGAATTCTTGTGTGGGAGAGAGACACGCTCCGCTTTTTCATTGGAATACTCGTATTCTTCATTTATTATCTAGCTACTGTAATCCCGTTAGCTCCTGTTTTTCATGCATATCTTATTCAAAGCTGTTAGTTCTTGTAGAGTAGTACTCTCTTGTTTCTTTGATAAATTATTTGTAGATTTTTTTGTTAAATAAATTGATTGGTGTTGGAAAGCAATAAAATATTTCATGCTTATAACGGTTCAAGTGAACCTTGTTTAGACTGTGGCTTAGACTTTAACATGCCATGTTAGATATTATTATAAATCTATGCTTAGTAGTTATTGATGTAGCATGACTTGTCTCAAATATCTGAGAGTGCTTAATGTGCCATTGAAAGAAATCATGAGTTGTTTTTACCATATCGAAGCATATTATTGTGGTATTATCCTTCGAATGCTTTATTTGGCTGACTTGGCGCATGCTTACACCATGTTATAACTTCAAACCAGTCACCTCTAGCCTCTATGAACATTAAGTTTTTGACTTTTAATATCATTTATGCTTTGATTAATAATGTTCTTGTCGCTATGCAAGATTATAGCCATTATTGCTCTCTTAATTTTTCGCTCCCAGCCTCTTGCTAGCCTTCACCTGTACCGAGTATGAGCTCTACTCATGCATCCAACTCTCAAAAACCCAAAGTTTGTCAAATGTGTCCACCATACCTACCTATATGTGGTATTTAGCCGCCACTCCAACGTAAATTTCTCATGTGCTACCTTTAAAACCTTCAAAATTATACCCGTTTTGTGTTCTTGTTTTAGCTCATGAGGAACTAGTTTAAAGTTTATTGTGTCTTATGTCAATCAAAGGTCTCCTCCCTATTTAACCCAATGAGTATGGAATATGTGCTCATTTAAATTTGCAGAGAGCTGGTGCCAAATAATCACAAAAGGCACTTCCCCATGGTTTGATAAAAGTTGGTGTGTACCCGTGGATACGGCTAGCCCTGGTTTGTGAAAGGCAAGGTGGGGGGAGGGGGAGTTCCAAACTAAATAAACAATGGAAACCGCTCTCAAAAGTCTAAAAACCTTGCTTGACATGAGTTATGATAAGTTTTTCATTACCATTCGTTGAAATGGACATACACCTCTCTTAAAAATTGTTTTCAATACCTCTGTTTTAATCGAATAAAAGCTCTAGCACACGAGTAATCCCTGCTTCCCTCTGCGAAGGGATTTTCTTTTACTTTAAAGTTGAGTCTTCATCTTCTAACTTTTATGCACAATTAAGAGAGCATAGTTGTCATTCTGAGTATAATGTGCATCAATCCCAAAAATTATTATTGATTGATTCATGATTATGTTATTACTTGTTCTCAAATTATTTGTATCTAGTCTCCATTTGAACTTTGAAGGTGTCCTAACATTTTTGTTTTGCTATCACTTTAAGGACAAGAGGAATACCAATTTGCTATGTTGTCTTTATGATCGAATAAGTATATGTTACTCTTCATCTGTTATGCTACTCAAGTTGTTTTATTATGAGATCTACGTAGACACTTTGATCATGGTGTAAAGGTGACAGTGTGTGCACCGTGTGGTTTAGCATGATATTTATATTTTGTGTTGGATGACCATATGAAATTATGGTGTTTGTCTGGAACCATCTAGGTCTCATGGTGATAGCTTGGGGATTACCTATATGGGGAAATGCGACTCTAAGGAGTTCTTTTAAAGCCCTACACACTGATTGGTGTTTGTTATTCGACCGGAGATTGGTTCGGAGTAGCATAGTGAAGAGAGATATTTATGCATTCAATTAAGTTATTATTGTTGACAGTGTTCACTAGTGAAAGTATGATCCATAGGCCTTGTTTCTAAGCATTGAAACACCGTTTACAATCAGTTCTATTTAAGATTTCTCTTATCACTTATAATCATCCATATTACTCGTATTTCACTATCTCTTTGCCGAACTAGTGCACCTATACAACTGACAATTGTATTAGGTGTGTTAGGGACACAAGAGACTTCTTGTATCGTAATTGCAGGGTTGCTTGAGAGGGATAACTTTGACCTCTACCTCCCTGGGTTCGATAAACCTTGGGTAATCCACTTAAGGGAAACTTGTTGCTGTTCTACAAACCTATGCACTTGGAGGCCCAACACTGTCTACAAGAATAGAAGCGTGCGTAGACATCAAGATCTTTTCCGGCGCCGTTGCCGGGGAGGTAAAGGTAAAAGGTACTCACATCCTCTTTCTAGTGTGTGAGTTCTCGAAGTTATTTCCTTTAGATTCTGCAATCATATCTTTTTGTTTCATGTTTTCACCAGTTAGGATTATTTTCACTTGTTCCTTATTTTTATTTTTACTAGTTAGGCTTAATGGAAAACAACAAAAATATGAGTGAGCTTTATAATATTTATATTTAATTAGGGCATGATGCTTTTGAAGATAAAATTAAAAAAACCTATGGAGCTTTATTTGCATGATAGTAGCAATGTTATTAGTATGAATTATTTGAACACCATTATTGCTAATGCTATGGAAAATTCTAAACTTGGGGAAGTTGGTTTTGATGAATATGACATTTTTAGTCCCCCCGAGTTTTGAGGAGGAAATTTTCTTTGATGATACTTTGCCTCCAATATATGATGATTATAATGATTGTGGTGTTTTAGTTCCACCTACTATTGAGGATAAATTTTTATTATGATTACAATATGCCTCCTATATTTGATGATTATGATGATGAGAATAATAATGATAGCTATTTTGTTGAGTTTGCTTCCACTACTATTAATGAGAATCACTATGCTTATGTGGATAGTAATAATTCTTTTATGCATGTGGCTCATAATAAGAATGCTTCATGTGATATTTTTATTATTAATTTTATTCATGTTTCTACTGAAAGTTATTATGAGAGAGGGAAACATAGTTCTATGTATCTCAATAATATTAAGTTTCCTCTCTTTATGTTGGAAATTTTCAAGTTGCACTTATTTTATCTTCCTATGCTAGCCACTTTGTGCTTCATTGACTTGTTTTTCTACAAGATTCTTTTTCATAGGAAGTGGGATAGACTTAAATTTGTTTTATATTTGCTTCTTGATGCTCTCTTTTGCTTCAACTAGCATAGTGGCCCGCGCACATGCGCGGGCAACTTTTGTATCACACATTTTTATATAAAATTGTGGTCACTGAACTAATTTTTAGGATCATATAATTTATTTAATTCGAATATCACCAGGTCATGGTTTGTTGGAGTAACGTAGATTTGAGACCTTAATAGTTTAAGAAGAAAACATAATTTACTTGCTCTAGAAAATATTAATTGGACTCGAGATAATATTGATTATGTTTTCGTTAATGTGAGTTTAATAAGTAGTTTAATTCACCTTTGTGACGTGAATAGGAAATGATAATGAAGTAATATAACTCAATTTATGTTGACCTTTCACCATCATTAAAGTGTGAATTATGTATTTTCTTATTCAAGTTATGTTTGTTTTATGTGTACATTACCTTTCAAAATTTATCTCAATAATACCATACATAACATGAATTGATGCAAATATATTATATAATACTCCCTCCGTTCAACAATACTTGAATTCCATTTGTCTAAATGTAGATGTATCTAGACATGTTTTAGTGTATATATACATCTATATTTGGACAAATGGAAGTCAAGTATTGTTGAACCGGACGGAGTACCTTCCAATAATAGCTGATTTTCAGTCGTGGAATAGTCTCAACATTCAACCTAGTTTTGTATATATATAATATTTAGAAAAGTATTATGCCAACAACCTAGTTTAGGCTAAGAGGCAATGATGATCAAGTCCAAAAAATAGTAGTACCACAACTACGAGACGAATTCATGAAATTAATAACACATACTAAGAATCTTTATTCGATAGCATAAATAAATAAAAACTATTATTCCTAGCCTTTCTAATAAGATACCGATCGATGGCAATGGAAAACTATCCTTGGAGGCATATTTATAGGATTTAAAAATCCAGATAACAAAAAATAGCGAAACACGATGATCTTCATAGTTTGACCTTCCATACATCCATCGTGCCATCATCTTCCTATTTTCACCCATATATTGCACATCTTATTTGACTGAAACATTGTCATAAGTTCATTTTTATCTTTTTCATGACGCCCTAGAAGGTCAGACATAAATAGGTTTTGAAATCCAGGATAGCATAAAGCATTTTAGCTTGAGAGGGTTCTAACTTACTCCGTCGGTTCTATTGGAATCTTGATTGTCCCCCTTTGCTCTCATAAGATACCATGTAAAATATCATCAGAACATAGTTGTGTACAAACTTAGGAGACATGATATAAATGTTATTAAAGTTCACACTGCCCATACACGGCTTTCAAATAACCACAAAATTATGATATGAGGGAACGTAACCTTAACATGACATGTGCAACATCTTTATTTCCAATTTAACATAGATAAGCTGATTGTAAATAAAATTCATGGTATACTATATTTTTGTGATCATTGGTAAATGAACATGTACGTCGGCCATGTGTGGAAACAGTTAGCCATCTATAGTGACACTGGGAAGAACCATGTCTAAATGAAAAAAAAGCACTAAGTTCCCTATAAACTGTTATATATGGTATTGCGCAAAGAATTAAGTGTGAAGATGAGTAGTGATATGAGGTAAATATCTATAGTCGACAAATAAGTGATAAATCTAGGCCTTAATTGATGATAGTGGAAAGCTGAAAACACCTACAAAGAGTAGAGAAACAAATCATAATTTGCTACATGTCACTTCTTATTTCCTGGCATGTGTTAAATATATATCACTAATTATGGATTCGCTTAAGATAGTTCATTTGTTCATTCAATATCTTATGAAAGGCATGGAAATATATACCAATATAGAATCCTTCGCTCAAACCACCAAGTAACATGACACCCGCAAGGTTAAATCCTATATTTACGCTGAACTGAAATAAGGGAGTATATATTTCACCAAATTACTTTCACATGCACATAAAGGACGTGCAGAATATTTTTTAAACGAATTATTATAAACTTTGTCAGCTCGTCGCTGTAAGTCTCATTTTAAAACATTCAATTTGTGCTTACACTATTATAAAGCTACGCCACCCAGATATCCCGACAAACGAATGTGTGTTACAACATTGACATAAAAATTTAGAGATATGTCATAAATTAAATTGTATTAAACCGGAAATGTTGGCACAAAATATATAATACTGTACACATGGAAGCTTCGTTGCAAAAAAAAAATATAGTTAAGTCCTATTATCTAGGATGTAGCTAGTTTCATCTTTGTGTCACTGCTAGTTAACGAATGTTATACGAAGTTCAAAATTGATATCAGCTAAATATCGATAGTCGACAAAAAAGTGATATACCTAGAACTTAATTGATGATAGTGGAAAGCCGAAAACACCTACAAAGAGTAGAGAAGCCGATTAATCTTGATTTCTGACATGTAACATCTTATTTTCTGGAAAGTGTTAAATATATATCACCAGATCAGAAAATCAACATAAGTACGGTAGTAAGAGAATAGAGAATGAGAAGAAGACAATTCACCTACTGACTTCTCTAGGAAACAAATAGTCATGGATTGATGGAAAAAATTGCTCCGTAATTGTAATTAAAGAAATTACCAGGTACTCCCTCTGTTCCAAATTATATGACTTCCATATAGATGTATCTAGACATATTTTAGTGCATGTCGCCATCCAATATTATAGTGTTACATGCCTGGTGCTAGTCGCTCGATTTGGCAAGATTTGGCTTCATAAGTTAGGTATCGGCTACAGGGCAGATGGGTCTGCAGCTAAGTCCGCGACTCGACTTGATCTGCTTCTTCCATTGCAAATTGCCAGAGAGTACACCGCATCGGACATGTGCCAACACTCGTCGGGTCCTGAATTTTGGCGAAACAAAAGTTTTGTTACCTATAAAAAAATATGATCAACATGATGATTCGTGTTCTTTGTTCAAATCTCTACTATAACTAGAAAAACGCCCCGTGCGTTGCTACGGAACAATCTTTATTGGTCATGAGATATATATATAGCATATTGTGGCATATCCATCTTATGCATCGCGGCTAGCAGGTCAATAAACCTTACCGGCGGCGACTCCTTTAAGAAGGTGACGACACCCAGGGGTGCCGCACTCGCCGGTCTAAGTCCGAATAGTATCAAATCTAGGGTTTTCCTGAACACAGTGCTAAAAGCGCGTGCCTGAGTACGGCTTGCACCGTCCACCGTTTTCACCTTCTAGATCGAACGGGATCCAACCCGCGAGCAGCAACCTGAGCCAAGCCACGGAATTGGGAGGTTACCAAGCCGTCGATCTACCTGGAAGAGGCATCCCCACTGACGCACAGGCCATGTGTGCCGCGGCGGCCAAAGAGAGAAAGTTGCAGCTACCACCCCACGCCAACCACCTCCCGAGCCGCTGGAGATTGGCAGCAGACGCCACCGCAGTACATCGGCCTCCACCGCCACCTCATCGTAGTGCCGCCGCAGCCCCCATGCGCCAGAGCGCACCAGAACGCCACCACACTGTGGCGCCGGTGGTAGCACCACACCCTAGTCCTAGGGCTTCGGGCCGCGCCGATTGATCGCTCGGTTTTTTTTTGTTTGCCGAGGTGTAGTGTATAAGTACGGATCTAGCTAGCTAATAAACAGTCGGTTGTAAACTCAGTTTCCTAGTACAAAAACTTAACCCTCGCCAGAGTCCCGCGTACGGCGGCTTACCCGATCTATACAGCTAGTTGTTCTCGTTTGAGCTATCGTGGTTGCGTTAGGAAGGCTTTTATGAGATGGTGAAAGCTGAGTGGCTCTCAGTTTCTAGTGGCAATACACCAGTAGAACAATGGAAAAATAAGATTAGACATCTCCGTAGCTTCTTGAGGGGATGGGCTCAAAATTTGTGTGGGGAGTATAAAAGATTAAAGCAGAAGCTCTTGCTTCTGATAGAAGAGCTTGATGTGAAAGCGGAAACTGTTCCACTTTGTGAGGGGGAACGCATGGCAAAGCAGAATGCGGATGTGTTCTTGGCTAAGCTACGGCGTGATGAAGAGACCAAGTGGGCTCAAAGAGCTAAGGTCAGGTATATCCAGGAAGGTGGAAATAATACTAGATATTTTCATATGATGGCTAATGGTAGACATAGAAAGAAAATAATCTTTCAGCTTGAACAGGACGAGGGGACGATTGTTGGGCAATCCAATCTCCAACTGTTCATTTCTGATTATTATAAAAATTTATTTGGACCACCGGGTTCCAATATATTTTCTCTTGATGAATCTTATACTGAGGATATGATTCAAGTATCTGATGATGAGAATAGTATTTTAACAGAACCTTTTTCTGAAGAGGAGGTGTTTAATGCTATTGATCAGATGGAACTTAATAAGGCACCTGGACCAGATGGGTTCCCTGCTGAGTTTTATAAGAAGTTTTGGGATGTTATTAAGGTAGATCTTATGGCCTTATTTGTTCAGTTACATGAGGGTGAATTACAATTGTTCAAGCTGAACTTTGGTGTGATTACCTTGCTTCCGAAGAAGGAAGATGCATGTAGGATTGAGCAATATAGGCCTATATGTCTACTTAATGTCAGTTTCAAAATTTTCACTAAGGTGGGTACTAATAGAGTAACTTCTATTGCTCAGCGTGTGATTAGGCCCACTCAATCGGCGTTTCTTCCAGGAAGGAATATTTTAGAGGGGGTGGTGGTGTTGCATGAAACAATACACGAGTTGAAGCATAAAAAACTAGATGGGGTATTACTTAAGATTGATTTTGAGAAAGCATATGATAAAGTTAATTGGTCCTTTTTACAACAAACTCTCCGCATGAAAGGGTTCACGCCACAGTGGTGTGAATGGGTGGCGAGGTTTGTTCAAGGGGGTAGTGTAGGGATCAAAGTGAATGATGATATTGATCATTATTTCCAAACTTTAAAAGGATTAAGACAGGGCGATCCTTTATCACCTATTATGTTCAACCTTGTTGCTGATATGTTGGCAGTCCTAATTGCTAGGGAAAAATGTGATGGACAGGTTGGAGGTTTAGTACCTCATTTAGTTGATGGAGGGGTCTCTATCCTGCAGTATGCTGATGATACGATACTGTTCCTTGAACATGATACTGAGAAAGCAGTTAATATGAAATTGCTGCTATCATTGTTCGAACAGTTGTCGGGATTGAAAATTAATTTTCACAAGAGCGAGATCTTTTGTTTTGGGGATGCAGTGAATCATGAACAGGAGTATCGACACATATTTGGGTGTGAGGTCGGTGCACTCCCGTTTAGATATCTGGGCATTCCAATTCATTATCGAAAGTTGCTGAATAAAGAATGGAAACCAATTGAAGATAAGTTTGAGCACAAACTTAGCTCGTGGATTGGGAAGATGCTCTCATATGGAGATCGTCTAGTTCTAATTAATTCAGTGCTGTCGAGTTTACCTATGTTTCTATTCTCTTTTTTTTTGAGGTACCCGTAGGGGTACGCAAGAGACTAGATTACTTTAGATCTCGGTTCTTTTGGTAGAGTGATCAGCAGAAAAAGAAGTATCGCCTGACTAAGTGGAACATCGTGTGTCGTCCTAAAGATCAAGGGGGTCTTGGGATTGAAGTTCTTGATGTTAAGAATAGGTGTTTACTTAGCAAATGGCTATATAAACTATTGACAGAAGAAGGGGTCTGGCATGAGTTGCTGCATAATAAGTACATTAAGGGATTACTGCTTGCTCAAGTTGAGTCAAAACCGACAGATTCTTCTTTTTGGAAGGGAGTAATGAAGATGAAAGTTGATTTCTTTTCAAATATATCTTGCTCGGTAGTGATGGTCTTAGTGTTCGGTTTTAAGAAGATATCTGGATGGGTAGTGAGGCAGTATCAATCCAATACCCTTCTTTATATAATGTGGTTGCTCATAAAAATGTAACGGTGTCTCATGTCCTAAGTGGTGATCATCCGAATATTACCTTTAGAAGACCGCTTCTAGGGGATAAATGAGAAAGATGGTTACACTTAGTACAAAGGTTAATGGAGGTATCGATTGACGATATGCCAGATAGGTTTAACTGGAAGCTAACACAGACAGGTGTGTTTACGGTTAAATCTTTCTATGAGCACCAAATGAATGGTAATACACGTTTTTTACATAAATATTTATGGAGATTAAAGGTGCCACTCAAGATTAAAAAATTTATATGGTTTCTTTATCGTAAGGAACTATTGACTAAAGATAATCTTGTTAAAAGAAAGTGGATAGGGTGTTCGAAATGTGTATTTTGCGAGGAGGATGAGACTGCTGATCATTTATTTATTTCTTGTGATTTGGCTCGTAAGATCTGGAGATTAGTACATTTTACTTTTTCTATCACACCACCTCTATCGGTATCCAATTTGTTTGGGAATTAGTTGAATGGGGTGGATAAGTGTACCAAAGCAAGTATACACATAGGTGTATGTGCTTTTATTTGGGCAATTTGGAAGTGCAGAAATGATATTATTTTAAACAATTTGTACTCTGGTAATTTTTTTCTTCAGGTTGTTCACAGAGCTATATTTTGGATTCGGCAATGGGCGCTCCTGCTGCCACAAGGACAAAGAGGACGTTTGGCTTCTGGATGTATCCGGCTAGAGGTGATTCTCCGGGCTATCTTCAACCAGGGTGGCTGGTTGCACACTAGAAGATTACAACATGTGTAATTTGCATGTGTGGGGGTTTTTTTAGGTGGCTTGTATTTTCAGCCACGATTCGTTATCGCTGAGTTGTATCCTGGGAGTTATACTGTTTGCTACGCTGAATTATAACGTTTTAATATAATAAGCCGTGTGCATCAACTAGATGCAGAGGCTGGGTTTTCCGTTTCAAAAAAAATACAGCTAGCTTACAAGTAACAACCCATTGGTCATTGATGATGAACTCGTATCCTACAAGAACTCAATGCTTGGACGTATATAACTGTATAGCATATTTTGTGAAAGGGTAAATATGTCTTTTACGCATGACGTACCATCGGGAACCATCAGCCTAGGCCGCATTATATAGTAGACTAGTTGAATGCCCGTGCGTTGCCACGGGTGTTAAATTCAATTTTATTCTAAATCAAACATGTAAAGTAAAACTTAAATACATTATCAAGAGTACGGCTTAACAATTTTGGACATAGATACATCTCCTTAAATTTGCACGGTACAAATCAAGAATTGGTAGACAACAAAGGCAAACCTGCTAGTCGTATGAATAAATTTAATAAAAAAAAGTACGACACATGGAAATCCACTCTGAACTAACTGGCAGAACTATCCAATTTACAAAGGAACTCAAGTCTGGACCATGAATATTGTACCATAGTTGTATATAACTCACAATTTTGAGTAGTGGATCATACTCAACTTTCTTCCTGCTTATACATAATGAAATGTGATTCCCACTCTTAGTCCAAGAAAACTGGTATTCCCGACACCGAGGAGCCTCCGCCAAGACCCCGCAGAACCACATTCACCGTCGGCCACAACACGACCTAGCAACTGTCCTTGCCGCTTTGGTCAAGATCTAGCTCTGGTTGACGACCGCCATAAGCCGAGCCCTGGTTGAGCCGCAGTTATCTTCAACAATACCAGCCAGTGGTGCCCTGACCAATGAACGGCGCATCCACAAGGTATTGTGGTTCGCAGTTGTCCTCGTGCTACCATCTTGACGGATGCAGGGCAACCCTTACCCATGTTTTGGTAAGCTCCTGGCCTGAGGATGGATGCTAGGAATGTATTTTACGTGTCGTTCGGTTCAATCTCTAGAAATAGTTTGGGCGCAGTCCGGCTAGAACTCTTCCTCAGGGGCACCCGATGGTGTCGGGGGTGACCGTTGCACAACGATAGTGCTTCGATGGGGACGTCTTCCATGTAGTCGACCACAATAATAACACTACAAAACTAATTTGACGTTTAATTTTGTAAATGTTATTTTAAAATGCCCATGCATGCTCTATTAAAAATTCATGAGAATGGCAGATATTTTGTTACAAGTGTAATGTGGGCACAATGAAATAAGATTGAACTCATTATTTCCAAATATTTTTGACACCTTTTACTTTCAGAAGTAGCACAAGCACATGGTTTTGTGCTATCTCGAACATATTTCTCCTATTTTTTTTATAAAGATTGAATCACAGTTCAGTCACCAACCGTCCTAGACCTCACATCTAGACAGCAGTAAACACATCTTCTACAATGGAATTTTCTTATGTTTAGCAGCCAAAAAATTTGCTAACTGATCAACTAAAAATTGAGTCATAGTCACCTCCTAGCGGCATCTACTCCAAGCACAACGTTCTTCTATAACTTGAAGAGAGATGTGCTGACGAGGATGTCTTTGCGGCAGTCCAAACACCATGCTCCACTCGATTGTCGAAGTTCTTCAATTTCTGCAACGCTGCAAGCACACCTTTGTTGTCTCACAACCGATAGAGCACGAGGATGTCAATCTCTAGATTAGCCAACATGAAGATCACTGCCCACCGCCTATCAAAATTGACGAGCAAAGAAAGATCAGGTTATGTGATGACATGGGTGGAGAGAAAGATATTCGGTAGGGGGAGGGAGGAGAAAGCTTGACACAGGCAGATGCAGATCATTACAGGATGTAGATCTTGGTCGCCATAGCTGAGCTATCTTCCCCTTGATTTGGGTTTCTGAATTAGCTGCTCTAATTCTTGTTGCAGTATGGCTTGTGATTGAAAAAGGAAGAGAGAAGATGTTATTTCTAGGTAAAGATTAAGGGTTGCAGAGTAGTACGAAGCGGTATATCAAACTGATTCTTTACTGCTAAGTTATTAATGATCCTTCCGCTGTCATGGAAAGAACATGGCTGCTAATCGAAAATGAGTGTGGCCCCCAATGAAAAAGGAACCTGGACACTGCGCAAGTAATACATATGTGATAAAGCCGGCAGTTCTATCCTACATGCGTTTTAGCCTATGTCACTATGAAGCAGATGTATTGTTTGAATGATTCCATAGCACATTAAACAAGGAGAAGAATTCAGGGAAAGAGAAAATTACAGAGGAGGAGTAGGCTAGGCAGGAGTACATCAAATTGCAATGCAAACGCCTCTCCTACTGGTTCTCCACAAATCAGTCTGGCCATCCTCTTTTCTCTTCCTTTAAAACCACTCTTACTGACTTTCTGAACCGAGGGTTGGGGATGGGAGGGATTATGGAGCAGTACCGCTAGCAGGGTGGATTCGGGACGGAGCTGGCTGCTAGAGCGCGTCGGCCACAAGAAACTCTGTACGGCGCCCCAATTCCTCCACAAGTCAGCGGTGATAGGAAACGAAGTCGCCCTCGCAAACCTTGGCTGCAGCCGCCACGCCTGCGGATGGAAGAGAGAGACAAAGAGCGAGAGGGAGGAAGAGAGACATGAGGCGTCTTATCGGCGGCGGCGCGTGTAGGAGTTGGGTGAGGCATCGGCGGCACTACATGGCCACCGTTGCTGGATGGTAGATACTTGCGTCTTATCGGCGTATGTTGATTATGAGATGA
The DNA here is from genome assembly GCA_028641055.1 of Alopecurus myosuroides. NCBI lineage: Eukaryota > Viridiplantae > Streptophyta > Magnoliopsida > Poales > Poaceae > Alopecurus > Alopecurus myosuroides. Next base: position 296,060,187 of record CM054061.1, read on the forward strand.
TGCCATTTGTTGATTGATTGATTAAACATCCAAGCATCATGAAGAGTTGCCATTTGTCGCACCCTGATTTCTAGGGGGTACTCACCGTACGAACTGGATAGCAGATGCTTGGATTATGGGGCATAACTGCTCCCACGTCCCAGCTTCCTGGTAGGCCTGCGCTTATGCGCGACAACACAAGCCCTGCTATTCCATCGTCGATGTAAACTATCCACTAGAGATCAAAGGCACTTCCGTCGACGTACTTCAACCATACACACATGGTACGTCAACGGCGTTGAACAACTGATATCACAACAGATCTCTACGACACAAACGATTGAAATAAGTTGCAAATGGCTCTCATTAGAGCAGAGATAGCAAATACAATCATTCAGAGGGCACCTGCCCCAACAATACATCATTACAATACAGCGGAAGCATTCAACATGTCTGGGTACAGACAAGAACCAAATAGGCCTAAGAGGCCGGAAACAAACAGACGGAGCCCATCCACGAAGTCTCGGATCCTGCCCGGGTCCGCTATCTACTCGTCAGCAGTCTCGTCATACTCCACGTAGTTGCCACCATGTAGATCCTCGGAAACGTAGGTCTGCAGAAACCACAGCCCCAAAGGGGTCAGTACATAAACGTCTGGCAAGCAAGACTCACAGTTCACCAAAGTGTAACCCGTCAACACCAAGCACAGATGCCTTGGGTTCAACGGAGGAAAGAGGATATAAAAGATGCTGCAACTGGCTGCGCTAACCAACTACAGAGATTCTACCACTTCCGGCTAACAGAAAGGAGATAAGATCGAGGATTGTAACCAACTGAAAGATAACTTCAAGCAAACCCATCCTGGATCTCGCCCCTTATCCAAAGAAGCAATCCTAGGATAACTCACACAGTTGTATTAAAGGTGAATCAAGTTATTGTGTCATCAACCTATTACTAGTCAAGTTATTAATCATTGGGTGTAACATGTTTGATCATTATGTTTAAGTTGTCCTGAGTACTTGTTAGCCAGTACTTTCACCAAGTAATCCATAACCGCGGAAAACACGGCTTCTCGAGAAGATTATCCCTGCAGGGTTGCACCAATTTGGCCGTACACGCAAGAATAACCCGCCAGATGGAAATGCACTTCCACCAAGCGGGGTACTCTACACAACCAACCATTCTTCGCATCAAGCCCAAAGAACCTTGGGCGCACGGCTAATCAAGCCCCGAAGAAAAGGGACCCTCATAGCACTCTAAGACCGTGTCCCCCTATATGCCGACTACAAAAGTTCCACCCTGGCCTGGGCTCGCAAAAACATGCATGCGGCAAATGGAAAACACGAACTAAATGAGGCGATTTGGACGAGATGCGAATCAGGTCAAGTTGAGGGGGGCGCCCATACTCGCTTCCCACATGCGGGTAGTGCGCTCATCATGGATCAGTAGACAAGACCCTTTTCCTATTAGGGCGACACTAGCAGGCTCCAAAACCTCTCATGGGCCTCCTGCCGGTGCCTTATCATCAAATTTATTATTAATAGTAACATTAGCATGATTGATTGATTAAACATCGAGCCCCCAGAACATAATAGAAATAGTAACAGAAAGTAACGGGTAACAGACTCGAGCAAAACAACCTAGGCATGCTAGTAAGACACGGGCACAAGCAATGGTTATAGGTGTGGAGGTGAGGGAATATCAGGGTTAAAGGATTCATGTGATAGGTTCGTAACAGAAACAACTACTACTAAGGCTAGCAGAAAAGAACAACGGAAAGTATCGGTAACCAATGTTGAAAGGAACACAGTGGTTCATGTGAGTGATAACTTGCCTGCAAGCTCAGCAGCCTGGTACTGAGCTAGATCCTCAGAAGGGGTGCTGTAAGTATCGTCTGTCTCAACGTCGTCGTCTATTCGAGAAGAAGCAAACAAACAACGCAGAGAACCAACAATCAATAACATGGCATAATGCACAATCATGGGATGATGCATGTCAATTTAATTGATGCATCAAAAATAAACTAGTTGACATGGTAACATAACATAATTAAATGGACCCACATGCAATTTAGTTGCATATGAAAAGCCCATGATTTAAGGTTGAAATAATTGTTTTACAACTAACCAAGCCCGCGCGGGAGCCTCTGTGGCTGGGGTGCGCCTCGGTGCACGACCAGATCCAGATCTGGATCTGGCTAGTTTGCACCAAGCCCCCTGCGTGATTCTTTTTTTTCGCACAAGCCCCTGTTCCAATGTTTCCTTCACAGTTAAGCCCCTGCTTTTTACAGAAATAACCCTAAACTTCAAATGCTCCTAATTTTCAAACCACAAATCCAAATGCCACAAATTTTATATGTATTCCAATCAAAATTTCCTGAACTTTTCAAATATGCAATTTGTTTCCTGTTTTGAACAATTCAAATTGTTTCAAATTTCAAATTCAAACAATTCTTTTCCAATTTGGTTAATTCCATAATTAATTCATACCTAATTCAAAACACACAACTCAAATATGTTTTTTCAGTCCAAATTCAATGCACTTTCTGTTTATCAACTTTGTTTTGCAATTTGGGCAATTAAAATTAATGTTATTTAATAATCCTTAAATTGGTTAATTAAATGGCAAAGTTAATAACTTTCAAATGGTTGCTCCAAATTAAATACTCAAAACATGTTTTCCATCCAAAATTAAATGCCACACTTGAATATCAACTTTGTTTTCTGGTTTGCAACCTTTAAATTGAATAATTGTTTCACCTCTTATTTAATGCAACTGAAATTACCAAAATTCATAACTAATTCATTTTAATTCCAAATCAAACAAATAAAGTATGTTTTCCAATCAGTTTCATGTCCTTATCATGCTCATGCCATTCATATCTCTGTTTGCATCTTATCTTGTGCATTTTAGATCTTGTTATGCATGTTCACCTATATGACAACATATGGGATGTGTGGGCTAATTAATTCCAGCTGTTGCCCCCTTCCATTTAAATTGCCTAACTCATCTACTTTATTGTTTTCCATGCTAAACAACATTTAATTTGATGGTTATATAAACAACTTGAACCAATTCCTAATTCTCCGGACTCCGGTTCCGATTAAATTGCTTAAGTTGTTTCCCCTGTTGCATCTTGCCATGTCATGCATATAAAATAGGATCATGCTGGATCTTTCGCCGTAGTAGTAATTGTTGCATCCGGTGTTTGTTCGAGGTTCGCTGCTTCTTCCCGGATAGGACGTTGAGATGATGTGAGCAACGACAAGTTCTGCTACCTTGCGGGATCTCAGGCAAGTATACTCACTTGCTGCCATATGGCTACCTTTCATCACCTGTTACCGATTCTTTTCGTTGCTCTTATTCTAGCATGTTGTTTCGATGCTTGTGTCTCGATCCTATTATATGTTTACCTTGCAGCCATGATATAGCCTTCCTTCCACTTCCTATTAACTGTTGTTTGTTTACCTTGTTGGCCCCCGTGTCGTACTTGCATGCTTAGTGTTGTTTGCGCTCAAGTCTTGTGGTCCGTCTTATCACCTGTTTAGTTGATAGCTGGGTTTCAGTTCAATCAACAATTTGTTATTGTTTTGGGTAATAATAATTTGATGATAAGGCACCGGCAGGAGGCCCGGGTTAGGGTTTTGAGGCCTGCTAGTGTCGAACTTAATTAGGAAAAGGGTCTTGTCTACTGATCCATGATGAGCGTGCTCACCGCATCCGGGTGGTGGTATGGAACCCCCCTCGACTTAGATCTGATCTGCAGCTTGTCCGAAGAGCCACACTTAGTTCGGGTGTTCCATTTGCTCCTTGCATAATGGGTGGATCCCCCATGGTTACTGATGATGATGATGATGCATATAGGGCGAGGCCTGTAGTGCCGGGGTGTTGTGTCCTGCGGGAGTTTTGCACACCTGCGCTGAGTATTCGGCTGCGTGGCTGGGACCTTATAGCTCCGTGGCTCCTAGGATGGGTTGTAGAGATGGTTTGGGTCGTGTCAAGCCAACCTGAGTTTTAGTTGGTGGCTTGAGTGTGTACGGGTACTGGAGCACACCCTGCAGGGATGAATCTTCTCGAGAAGCCGTGTTTTCCGCGGTTATGGATTACTTGGTGAAAGTACTGGCTAACAAGTACTCAGAACAACTTACACCTAATGATAATAACTTGACTAGTAATAGTCTTATTGACACAATAAGTTGAACATCATTAATCCAACAGTGTGAGTTATCCTTGGGTTGCTTCCTTAGTAGGGGGTGACATTGGATGGGTATTGTTTGGTGAGTAGTTGTAGTTGGTTACGATACGCTATCTTATCTTCTTTCTGTTAGCCGGAAGTTGTAGTGTGTTTGTGTAGTTGGTTAGTGCAGCCCGCTGCCGCTTATTTGCAATAATCCCTTCCTTTCCGTTGGACCCAAAGTATTTGTATCTTGTGATGACTGGCTACGCCGGTATCTTGTGAGTATGGTTTATCCACTTGCCAGTACTTAACCGTACTGACCCACGAATCCTTTTTCGTGGATGCATATTCAACATTGCAGTCAACAGGTTTGAAGTCTGACGACGTTAGCTTGGGAATCCCTCCGGCTTGGCCTGGGCAGGGATTGGACGCCATCGGTTATCTTCAGGACTCTTAGTCCAATTTGTATCTTGTCCGTAGCCGGACACTATGTTGTTTCTTCCGCTGTTATTTGGATCTTTGTATTGTATCAGTTGTATCCCTGGCTCGTTTGAGTCATCTTGTATCTATCTGTTTCTGTTGTAATTGTGGATTATTCGTGAACTATTGTAATGTTATCACAGGTGGCAACATGGAATCGGTTATTATGTGGATTTTGGCGGGAATGCTGAAATCTGCATAGTGCCCGATCACGGGGCGTCACAAATGGTAATCGCACCCGGACTTCTAGGGGATACTCACCGTACGAACTGGATAGCAGATGCTTGGATTATGGGGCATAACTGCTCCCACGTCCCAGCTTCCTGGTAGGCCTGCGCTTATGCGCGACAACACAAGCCCTGCTATTCCATCGTCGATGTAAACTATCCACTAGAGATCAAAGGCACTACTGTCGACGTACTTCATACCAATCACACATGGTACGTCAACAGCTTTGAACAAAAGATATCACATCAGATCTCTACGACACAAAAGGTTGAAATAACTTGCAAATAGCTCTCATTAGAGCAGAGATAGCAAATACAATCATTCAGAGGGCACATGCCCCAACAATACATCATTACAGCACAGCGGAAGCATTCAACATGTCTGAGTACAGACAAGAACCAAATAGGCCTAAAGGCCGGAAACGAAAAGACGGAGCCCATCCACGAAGTCTCGGATCCTGCCCGGGTCCGCTATCTACTCGTCAGCAGTCTCATCATACTCCACGTAGTTGCCACCATGTAGATCCTCGGAAACATAGGTCTGCGGAAACCACAGCCCCAAAGGGGTCAGTACATAAACGTACTGGCAAGCAAGACTCACAGTTCACCAAAGTGTAACCCGTCAACACCAAGCACAGATGCCTTGGGTTCAACGGAAGAGAGGGGATATAAAAGATGCTGCAACTGGCTGCGCTAACCAACTACAGAGATTCTACCACTTCCGGCTAACAGAAAGGAGATAAGATCGAGGATTGTAACCAACTGAAAGATAACTTCAAACAAACCCATCCTGGATCTCGCCCCTTATCCAAAGAAGCAATCCGAGGATAACTCACACAGTTGAAATAATGATGGTTCAAATTATTGTGTCAATAAGCCTATTACTAGTCAAGTTATTAATCATGGGGTGTAACATGTTTGATCATTATGTTTAGGTTGTCCTGAGTACTTGTTAGCCAGTACTTTCACCAAGTAATCCATAACCGCGGAAAACACGGCTTCTCGAGAAGATTATCCCTGCAGGGTTGCACCAATTTGGTCGTACACGCAAGAATATCCCGCCAGGTGGGAATCAAACCCACCAAGCGAGGTACTCTACACAACTCAACTCTTCTTCGCATCAAGCCCAAAGAACCTTGGGCGCACGGCTAATCAAGCCCCGAAGAAAAGGGACCCTCATAGCACTCTAAGACCGTGTCCCCCTATATGCCGACTACAAAGTTTCCACCCTGGCCTGGGCTCGCAAAAACATGCATGCGGCAAATGGAACACACGAACTAAATGAGGCGATTTGGACGAGATGCGAATCGAATCAAATTGAGGGGGGCGCCCATACTCGCTTCCCACATGCGGTTAGTGCGCTCATCATGGATCAGTAGACAAGACCCTTTTCCTATTAGGGTCGACACTAGCAGGCCTCAAAACCACACAGGGCCTCCTGCCGGTGCCTTATCATCAAGTTATTATTTAACGATAACATTAGCATGATTGATTGATTGATTAAACATCGAGCCCCCAGAACATAATGAAATAGTAACAGAAAGTAATGGGTAACAGACTCGAGCAAAACAACCTAAGCATGCTATTAAGACACGGGCAACAAGCAATGGTTATAGGTATGGAGGTGAGGCAATATCAGGGTTAAGGGATTCATGTGATAGGATCGTAACAGAAACAACTAATCATAGGGCTAGCAGAAATAGACAACGGAAGGTATCGGTAACCAATGTTGAAAGGAACACAATGGTTCATGTGAGTGATAACTTGCCTGCAAACCCAGTAGCCTGGTACTGAGCTAACTCCTTAGAAGGGATGTCGTAAGTATCGTCGGTCTCAACATCGTCGTGTATCCGAGAAGAAGCAAACAAACAAGGCAGAAAGATAAACAATCATTATCATGGCATTGTGCACAATCAAGATGATGCATGACAAGTTAATGGTTGCATCAAAATAAACTAGTTGACAAGATAGAAATAGGATTAAATGGACCCATATGCAATTGGATTGCATATGGAAAGCCCATGAATTATGGTTGAATTAATTGTTTTACAACTAATCATTATATGAAGGTGGATTAGCATGATGCATGGATGAGGAAAACAGCAAAATAACAACAATAGAACCAAATGGAAATAAGGCTTAACAAGTTTAGAAATTCATTTATTAAGTGTTGGAATTTTGGTTACTTAAAGGTGTCACACAAGCATTTGTTGTTTTCACCAATTTTAATTGTTCAAAATAGATAACAAAGTTCATATTTGAAAAGAAAACAAGATTTTAGTTGGAATACATGTTTCACTTGTTGAAAAAGGATTCCAAATAAAGTATTTATGAATTAAACAAGTTTAAGCAAGAATTAAATGAATTTAATTCAAACATGAACTTATTTGAATTTTTATTTGGGCAAAACATTGAGTGAAGTTCATATTTGAAAAGTTTATACTTTTGTGGTTTGAAAACATATTTTATATGTCCCAAAAGAATTTGTTTTGATCAAGTGACAAATTTAACAATATTAAATGAATTAAACAAGGATTAAATTATTTAACCAATTTTAATTATTCAAAACAGAAAACAAAGTTTATATTTGGAAAGAGGGTTTAATTTTGCATGGAAAACATATTTCATTTGTGGAAATTGGATTTAAAATGATCAAGTTATTATTTTGGCAATTTTAAATGCAATAATTAAGAAACAGTTGTTTTCAGCAATTTAAATTATTCAAAACAGCAAACAAAATTTATATTTGGAAAGTACATGAAAAGTTGATTGGAAAACATATTTGGTTTGTTGAATTTGGAATTTTTATGAACAAGTTATGAATTTTGCAAATTTAAGTGAATTTGACAAGTTTTCAAATTTTGCACCAATTTAAAATATTCAAAACAGTAAACAAATTTTATATTTGGGTAGAGTATTTAATTTGGTACATAAAACATATTAAAAATGTTGAATTTGGAGTTAGGATGATTTATTTATGCAATTTCCAAAATTGGGTGCAAATCTGCCATTTTTACTGCACTAGGGACTTAGAAAATATTTTCCAGGGGCTAGATTTTAAGTACCAGGGGCCTAGCTGTGAATACCAGAAAGTTTTGTGACCAAAATATTTGAAATTAAAAAGGTTGTTTTTATTGGGAGAGGGGGGGACTCGATCCCCCCACCTCCTGGCTGCGCAATGGAACCCGAACCAGATGGGGTGGAGCCTTAGTTGTGGCAGAAAGGGACTCGGGGGGGGGGGGGGGGGTAAGAGGTGTGGCCTGCGGATGGTTTCTGAAATTAACTGAAACTGGACAGTTACAGAGATCGACAGGGGCAGCGATGGCAGCAGCGGCTACTCGCCGTGGCCGGGCTACGGCGCGGTGGTGGGGGTGCGTGATGCGGCGGAGGGAGGAGAGAGCGAGGGAAGGCAGGGGACCGGAGGGGAACTCACCCGAGAGCCATCGAGGGAGTTGGGGGCGGATTCAGTGCAGCAGGTGGCAGGGGCGACGGCCGGCTTGGAGCGGACGGCGGCGGCGCCGTGCTGTCTCCCGGTGGCCGCCGAGAAGTCGAGGAGGGAGAGGGCGGTGCGGGGATTCCATTCCCGCACCCGCCCTGGCCGGAGGGAGAAGCTACCGGCGGCGATCGCCGGTGAAAGGAGAGGCCTTTTTTCGGTGTGGTGCAGGTTCAGAGGAAGAACAGGGAGCAGGGGAAGGGAAAACAAAAAGAAGACGGCGGTGATGGAGGGGTAGCTAGGGTCTAGGGTTTGAGTCTAGGGCAGAGGGAGGTGGTTTTATGGGGCAGAGGAGCAAGGTACGGAGGCCATCGGTGGTGGAGGAAGCGATCATGCGGTGATGAAGGTGTTCGTACAGAGGAGGGTGACGCCAGCGAGGAAGAAGGGGGTACTGGGCCATGTGGTTGGTGGGCTTAAGTGAAAAGATGGGCTGGGCTGGCTTTCTCCCTCTCTCTTTTCTATTTTCCTGTTTTCTGTTTTTTTTTTTTGCTGAAAACCAAATGGAAAAAAAAGGAGATATTTTAGGTTAGTAAAATTGTAGGAAAATTAGGTTAAGCTAATTTGATTAAAAGAAAACACTGCCAAGTTTTTGTTTTACAGAAGGTTTGAAAATAAATTGTTGTTTGGTATTAAAACCAATTTTGAATGAATTTTCATATTAAGTCAACATTATGAAATGAAAGCATTTTGATAGGGTAGCCCCTATGAATTAAAAGATTAAAATTAGTTGATTGAAGTGATAATGTTTATAAATTGGTTATAACTCAACTTGTGTGCTGTTTGAAAGAAATTGACTTGAAATTGGAATATTTGGTTAATTAAAATAAAAACCACAATTTAATAGGGTGAACCCTATTATTAGTTGGGTTAGAATTATTGGAATGGTTTGATATTTGATAATTTCCAAATGAGGTGTTGATGATGATTTTGCTTTGAATTTGGAACCACCTTGGAATTAATTAATTGAAATAAAAACACCATTTTATTAGTGGAACATTATGGGATAATTGGAAACAATTAATGTTTTTATTTGGAAACAACTATTTGGATGTTGGTTTGGAATTTCAAATGGAAAACAAATTGATTTTGGAAAGGGTTTGATTATTGGATGCATTTTTATAGAAATAAAACAATAGTTTGGAATCACACTTTAATGGAAACAAATAATTGTTTTATTTTGAAATATCGTTTTAGAAATTGTAACATCACAAGGATGAAACAAAAGGTTTGAATTTTTGGTTTGAAATTCAAATAGAAAACAAAGGAAAACAAATGAAAACAGTTGGAAAACAACTGAAAACAGAGGAAAACAAATGGAAAACAAACAAAACAATTGCAATCAACATGATGCCATGATGCAAAACATAAAATAACAGAGAGCAAACATTCTAAAGGCTATTTTTCAGACTTGGGATGTTACAAAACGCCCCCCTTGAAGGAATCGCGCCCCGAGATTCCTACTGAGAAAAGAAAAGGTCCGGAAACTTCTTGGGAAGATCCTCTTGAGCTGTGACACGTGAAACACATCGTGCACCTTGGATAGACGTCAGGGAATTTGCAAACCACCGGAACATTTTCAAGTAAAGGGAGAGGTTTTGTATTGAGGTTGTATAGCTGGATGGAACTTGATTCATTTGTAGAATAGATTATCTGGCTAGAATGGTGGAACAGAGTTATTGACATCAATGCAACACCAAGAATAACATCAATGTCAGAATCATCAACATGAGAGTAACGAGGAATATGTGGCCTCCCATTATTATTGGATTGTTCTTACTTATCTTGGAAGTCAACATTTGAGATCCCGAAGAGTGAACGGTGATTTGATTGCTTAGTGGAACCATAAATAGGTTGTATGTTGTGGAAAAGATCTTGACACAAAGGAATGTGATGCTCCGGTATCAATTTAGCTGAAACAGAGTTTACGAGGAAGTTTTGATTAGACGCCGGTAGAAGATCTGAAGTGGAAAACAACAACAAGATTTCAACGGACGAAAAGGATGTTGAGAAGAACAGGATAATGAAGCAACTCCGGGAAAACGAGAACAAAACTCCTGAGGTACTACGGAAAACCCATCCGGGCTTCTAAAGGATCAATATCTACTGCTTAAGGAATAGAGGATCTGCTTTCGGGGCTTACACGCCTCCGTTCTCAATCATGAGTAGGCAACATGATAAATCATGTCACAACCACCTCCATTCCTATGGTCTAGTAGATATAACCATCCTAGAGAAACCAGAATTCGTGAAATCCTAACTTGAAAGTTTAGATGAGAAGGGAAAACAACGTTACACTTCCTTACCAGAAAAGGGAGGGTGGGTGGGGAAAGAAGAAAAAGAACAGAATTCCTACTCTCACGTTTCATTTTTCCTATATAGCTACAAAATAGTTTCTAGACTCAACTACGACCAGTAAAAAGGGATCCTACAAGCAGACAGGCTCTGATACCATTTGTCGCACCCGGACTTCTAGGGGATACTCACCGTACGAACTGGATAGCAGATGCTTGGATTATGGGGCATAACTGCTCCCACGTCCCAGCTTCCTGGTAGGCCTGCGCTTATGCGCGACAACACAAGCCCTGCTATTCCATCGTCGATGTAAACTATCCACTAGAGATCAAAGGCACTACTGTCGACGTACTTCATACCAATCACACATGGTACGTCAACAGCTTTGAACAAAAGATATCACATCAGATCTCTACGACACAAAAGGTTGAAATAACTTGCAAATAGCTCTCATTAGAGCAGAGATAGCAAATACAATCATTCAGAGGGCACATGCCCCAACAATACATCATTACAGCACAGCGGAAGCATTCAACATGTCTGAGTACAGACAAGAACCAAATAGGCCTAAGAGGCCGGAAACGAAAAGACGGAGCCCATCCACGAAGTCTCGGATCCTGCCCGGGTCCGCTATCTACTCGTCAGCAGTCTCGTCATACTCCACGTAGTTGCCACCATGTAGATCCTCGGAAACATAGGTCTGCAGAAACCACAGCCCCAAAGGGGTCAGTACATAAACGTACTGGCAAGCAAGACTCACAGTTCACCAAAGTGTAACCCGTCAACACCAAGCACAGATGCCTTGGGTTCAACGGAAGAGAGGGGATATAAAAGATGCTGCAACTGGCTGCGCTAACCAACTACAGAGATTCTACCACTTCCGGCTAACAGAAAGGAGATAAGATCGAGGATTGTAACCAACTGAAAGATAACTTCAAACAAACCCATCCTGGATCTCGCCCCTTATCCAAAGAAGCAATCCGAGGATAACTCACACAGTTGAAATAATGATGGTTCAAATTATTGTGTCAATAAGCCTATTACTAGTCAAGTTATTAATCATGGGGTGTAACATGTTTGATCATTATGTTTAGGTTGTCCTGAGTACTTGTTAGCCAGTACTTTCACCAAGTAATCCATAACCGCGGAAAACACGGCTTCTCGAGAAGATTATCCCTGCAGGGTTGCACCAATTTGGCCGTACACGCAAGAATATCCCGCCAGGTGGGAATCAAACCCACCAAGCGAGGTACTCTACACAACTCAACTCTTCTTCGCATCAAGCCCAAAGAACCTTGGGCGCACGGCTAATCAAGCCCCGAAGAAAAGGGACCCTCATAGCACTCTAAGACCGTGTCCCCCTATATGCCGACTACAAAGTTTCCACCCTGGCCTGGGTTCGCAAAAACATGCATGCGGCAAATGGAACACACGAACTAAATGAGGCGATTTGGACGAGATGCGAATCGAATCAAATTGAGGGGGCGCCCATACTCGCTTCCCACATGCGGTTAGTGCGCTCATCATGGATCAGTAGACAAGACCCTTTTCCTATTAGGGTCGACACTAGCAGGCCTCAAAACCACACAGGGCCTCCTGCCGGTGCCTTATCATCAAGTTATTATTTAACGATAACATTAGCATGATTGATTGATTGATTAAACATCGAGCCCCCAGAACATAATGAAATAGTAACAGAAAGTAACGGGTAACAGACACGAGCAAAACAACCTAAGCATGCTATGAAGACACGGGCAACAAGAAATGGTTATAGGTATGAAGGTGAGGCAATATCAGGGTTAAGGGATTCATGTGATAGGATCGTAACAGAAACAACTAATCATAGGGCTAGCAGAAATAGACAACGGAAGGTATCGGTAACCAATGTTGAAAGGAACACAATGGTTCATGTGAGTGATAACTTGCCTGCAAACCCAGTAGCCTGGTACTGAGCTAACTCCTTAGAAGGGATGTCGTAAGTATCGTCGGTCTCAACGTCGTCGTGTATCCGAGAAGAAGCAAACAAACAAGGCAGAAAGATAAACAATCATTATCATGGCATTGTGCACAATCAAGATGATGCATGACAAGTTAATGGTTGCATCAAAATAAACTAGTTGACAAGATAGAAATAGGATTAAATGGACCCATATGCAATTGGATTGCATATGGAAAGCCCATGAATTATGGTTGAATTAATTGTTTTACAACTAATCATTATATGAAGGTGGATTAGCATGATGCATGGATGAGGAAAACAGCAAAATAACAACAATAGAACCAAATGGAAATAAGGCTTAACAAGTTTAGAAATTCATTTATTAAGTGTTGGAATTTTGGTTACTTAAAGGTGTCACACAAGCATTTGTTGTTTTCACCAATTTTAATTGTTCAAAATAGATAACAAAGTTCATATTTGAAAAGAAAACAAGATTTTAGTTGGAATACATGTTTCACTTGTTGAAAAAGGATTCCAAATAAAGTATTTATGAATTAAACAAGTTTAAGCAAGAATTAAATGAATTTAATTCAAACATGAACTTATTTGAATTTTTATTTGGGCAAAACATTGAGTGAAGTTCATATTTGAAAAGTTTATACTTTTGTGGTTTGAAAACATATTTTATATGTCCCAAAAGAATTTGTTTTGATCAAGTGACAAATTTAACAATATTAAATGAATTAAACAAGGATTAAATTATTTAACCAATTTTAATTATTCAAAACAGAAAACAAAGTTTATATTTGGAAAGAGGGTTTAATTTTGCATGGAAAACATATTTCATTTGTGGAAATTGGATTTAAAATGATCAAGTTATTATTTTGGCAATTTTAAATGCAATAATTAAGAAACAGTTGTTTTCAGCAATTTAAATTATTCAAAACAGCAAACAAAATTGATATTTGGAAAGTACATGAAAAGTTGATTGGAAAACATATTTGGTTTGTTGAATTTGGAATTTTTATGAACAAGTTATGAATTTTGCAAATTTAAGTGAATTTGACAAGTTTTCAAATTTTGCACCAATTTAAAATATTCAAAACAGTAAACAAATTTTATATTTGGGTAGAGTATTTAATTTGGTACAGAAAACATATTAAAAATGTTGAATTTGGAGTTAGGATGATTTATTTATGCAATTTCCAAAATTGGGTGCAAATCTGCCATTTTTACTGCACTAGGGACTTAGAAAATATTTTCCAGGGGCTAGATTTTAAGTACCAGGGGCCTAGCTGTGAATACCAGAAAGTTTTGTGACCAAAATATTTGAAATTAAAAAGGTTGTTTTTATTGGGAGAGGGGGGGACTCGATCCCCCCACCTCCTGGCTGCGCAATGGAACCCGAACCAGATGGGGTGGAGCTTTAGTTGTGGCAGAAAGGGACTCGGGGGGGGGGGGGTAAGAGGTGTGGCCTGCGGATGGTTTCTGAAATTAACTGAAACTGGACAGTTACAGAGATCGACAGGGGCAGCGATGGTAGCAGCGGCTGCTCGCCGTGGCCGGGCTGCGGCGCGGTGGTGGGGGTGCGTGATGCGGCGGAGGGAGGAGAGAGCGAGGGAAGGCAGGGGACCGGAGGGGAACTCACCCGAGAGCCATCGAGGGAGTTGGGGGCGGATTCAGTGCAGCAGGTGGCAGGGGCGACGGCAGGCTTGGAGCGGACGGCGGCGGCGCCGTGCTGTCTCCCGGTGGCCGCCGAGAAGTCGAGGAGGGAGAGGGCGGTGCGGGGATTCCATTCCCGCACCCGCCCTGGCCGGAGGGAGAAGCTACCGGCGGCGATCGCCGGTGAAAGGAGAGTCCTTTTTTCGGTGTGGTGCAGGTTCAGAGGAAGAACAGGGAGCAGGGGAAGGGAAAAAAAAAGAAGACGGCGGCGATGGAGGGGTAGCTAGGGTCTAGGGTTTGAGTCTAGGGCAGAGGGAGGTGGTTTTATGGGGCAGAGGAGCAAGGTACGGAGGCCATCGGTGGTGGAGGAAGCGATCGTGCGGTGATGAAGGTGTTCGTACAGAGGAGGGTGACGCCTGCGAGGAAGAAGGGGGGTACTGGGCCATGTGGTTGGTGGGCTTAAGTGAAAAGATGGGCTGGGCTGGCTTTCTCCCTCTCTCTTTTCTATTTTCCTGTTTTCTGTTTTTATTTTTTTTTTGCTGAAAACCAAATGGAAGAAAAAGGAGATATTTTAGGTTAGTAAAATTGTAGGAAAATTAGGTTAAGCTAATTTGATTAAAAGAAAACACTGCCAAGTTTTTGTTTTACAGAAGGTTTGAAAATAAATTGTTGTTTGGTATTAAAACCAATTTTGAATGAATTTTCATATTAAGTCAACATTATGAAATGAAAGCATTTTGATAGGGTAGCCCCTATGAATTAAAAGATTAAAATTAGTTGATTGAAGTGATAATGTTTATAAATTGGTTATAACTCAACTTGTGTGCTGTTTGAAAGAATTTGACTTGAAATTGGAATATTTGGTTAATTAAAATAAAAACCACAATTTAATAGGGTGAACCCTATTATTAGTTGGGTTAGAATTATTGGAATGGTTTGATATTTGATAATTTCCAAATGAGGTGTTGATGATGATTTTGCTTTGAATTTGGAACCACCTTGGAATTAATTAATTGAAATAAAAACACCATTTTATTAGTGGAACATTATGGGATAATTGGAAACAATTAATGTTTTTATTTGGAAACAACTATTTGGATGTTGGTTTGGAATTTCAAATGGAAAACAAATTGATTTTGGAAAGGGTTTGATTATTGGATGCATTTTTTATAGAAATAAAACAATAGTTTGGAATCACACTTTAATGGAAACAAATAATTGTTTTATTTTGAAATATCGTTTTAGAAATTGTAACATCACAAGGATGAAACAAAAGGTTTGAATTTTTGGTTTGAAATTCAAATAGAAAACAAAGGAAAACAAATGAAAACAGTTGGAAAACAACTGAAAACAGAGGAAAACAAATGGAAAACAAACAAAACAATTGCAATCAACATGATGCCATGATGCAAAACATAAAATAACAGAGAGCAAACATTCTAAAGGCTATTTTTCAGACTTGGGATGTTACAAACCATCATCAACACCATTTGTCGTTCTCCCGCAAGGTAGCAGAACTTGTCGTTGCTCACATCATCTCAACGTCCTATCCGCGAAGAAGCAACGAACCTCGAACAAACAACGGGATGCAACAATTACTACTACAGCAAAAGATCCAGCATGATCTAGATATGGATGCATGACAATTTAATTGATGCATAGGAATAATCTAGTTGACAAGATAAACAGATTTAAATGGACCCATATGCAATTTGAGTTGCATATGAAAAGCCCATGAATTATGGTTAGATTATTTGTTTTCCAACTAATCAACAGGTGAAGGTGGATTAGCATGATGCATGGATGAGGAAAACAGCAAAATAACAACAATAGAACCAATTGAAATAAGGTTTAACAAGTTTGGAAATTATTGGTTAAGATTGGAAAGTTTGGTTACTTAAACATGTCACACAAGCAATTGTTGTTTTCATCAGGTTAAAGTGTTCAAAACAAATAACAAAATTTATATTTGAAAAGAACATCAAATTTTAGTTGGATTACATGTTTCAAATATTGAAATTGGAATTAGGATAATTTAATTATGAATTAAACAATATTAAACAAGTTTTAATTGAATTTAAAACAAGTTTGAATTTTATTTGAATTTTATTTGTTTAAATCATAAAATCAAATTCATATTTGAAAAGTTCACACTTTGGTGGTTTGAAAACATATTTTGCATGTTCAAAAGTATTTTATATTAAGCAAGTTATGATTTTATCAATTTTAATTGAATTAAACAAGTATTAAATTATTTAGGCAATTTAGATTATTCAAACAATGAAACAAATTTTATATTTGAATAGCACATGCAAAAATGGTGTGAAAAACATATTTTATTTGAATTATTTGAAAACAGTATGAATTAGTCATGAATTATTTCAAATTACAGTTGGATTATTCAAATTTGAATTTTAAATGTATTTTGAAAACTCAAAACAGAACACAAATTGGATATTTGGAAAGATTAGGAAATTTGGATATGAAAACATATAAAGTTTGCATTTGTTGGAATTATAAAACAAAAGATATTGAGTTTTAAAGTTTTGTTTTAATTCTGCCAATTAAAAGAATTTGGAATTTTGGAAATGCGCAGAAATCCTTTTGTTACTCAGGTTCACCCTACACACTGCCACTGCGCAGTGGACCAGTGGCCAGCGTGGCACGCGTGGCCAGGGAGAGGCTGACAGGTGGGGCTGCTCCTTAGCGCGCAATAGAGAAAAAAAAAGTGGGGTTTTTATCCCTCAGCGGGGATCGAACCCCGGACGCTCTGCTATCGCGCACGGTCGCAGTACCACTGCGGTGCTCGACTCCTTTTGGTTGGGTTCAGATTCGCAGGGAGTTTATGGTTACACGGCTCGTTTAACTGAACAAATACAACAGCGAAGCTCCCTGACGGCGGACAGAATCGAGCAGGGATCCGCGGCGATCGACGGCCGGGCTGGCTCGCGATGGATGCGTGGTGTGGTGATGTGCTGCTGCTGTTGGCGTGCGCTGCGGGGGTGCGGACAGCAGAGAGATCGCGAGGAGGGAAAAGGAGGCGGAGCGCACCTGCTGCTCGTGGTCGCCGATCGGTTGTCGAGGCAGAAACGGCGGCGGTTGCCGGCGACGGCGCGGCCGGCACGGGCCTCCTCCCGCCTCCGAGTCTTCAGAGAAATTGGAGGTGGATGGGAGCTGGTTCCATTCCCGGGGTCAGGACCTCCTCGCGGTGCCCATGGCGGTCGGAGCTAAGGGGGGAAGATGGTGCTCTGGTTGTGATCGGTGGGGTGGTTCAGGGTTCAGAAGAACCAGCAGCAGAGAGGGGAACTAGAGAGGACGGCGCTAGGGGAGAGGAACTAGGGTTTCTAGGTTTTGCAGAGGGGGAGGGGATACTTAAGGAGGGATGGTGCTTGTACGGCAGGCCATCCGGTGGGGAAGGAGGGATCGGAGGGTGCTGTGGCCGTTCGTACTGGAGATGACGACAACGCGAGGAAGAAGACAAAACAGAGGGGGTATGGGCCAGAAAGGTAAGTGGTGGGCTGGGTAGAAAATAGAGGGAAAGAGGTGGGCTGCCCTCTCCTTTGTTATTTTTTTGTTTCTTATTAGTTGATTGATTTGATTTTTTTTTGTAAGGAATGAAAGAGGGAAAAAGAATGGAATTTGGGGGTTTAGTTTATTCAATATTTTCAGAACAGCAAAATGAAAGCAAAAATTGGCATTACTTTCACAAGGTTGAAATTACAATTGAATTTGTTAGTTGGATTTTTCAATTAGGGTTTGGTTGGAAATTTTGGAAAATAAACAAATTTTATTTATTAATCTCAAGCAATTTTGTAATCATCATTGAATTTAATAGTTGGCAAGAATTTGATTTTTAAACCACCATTTGATCATGCCCTTTATGATTGAAATGATTTAAAATTTAAGTTGAATTGGAAATTTACCATTAGGGTTATCAACAAGAGGGAAAAGATTATTAACAAGCAAATCAACTTCAAACTATTGAAAACAATTGGATTTGTTTTGGTTTGCAATTTTCAATTTGGAAACTTTGGACAAGTGTGAAAGTTTTAATTTGGTTTGACACTTTGATTTGTTTTGAAAACATAATGCAATGCATAGGATGCATGGGATGCAATGCAACAACCAACTTTCTATCTAGGGTAACACCCCAGGTGTTACAGATATCTTGTGAGTATGGGTTTTACCCCCCTTGCCAGTACTTAACCGTACTGACCCACGAATCTCTTTTGTGGCTGCATATTCAACATTGCAGTCAACAGGTTTGAAGTCTGACGACGTTAGCTTGGGAACCCCTCCGGCTTGGCCTGGGCAGGGATTGGACGCTCTCGGTTATCTTCAGGACTCTTAGTACAATTTGGATCTTGTCCGTAGACGGACGATAGGTTGTTTCTTCCGCTGTTATTTGGATCTTTGTAATGTATCAGTTGTAACCCTGGCTTGTCTGAGTCATCTGGTATCTATCTGATTCTGTTGTAACTGTGGACTATTCGTGAACTATTGTAATGTTATCACAAGTGGCAACCTGGAATCGGTTATTATGTGGATTTTGGCGGGAATGCTGAAATCTGCATAGTGCCCGATCTCGGGGCGTCACAAATGGTATCAGAGCCTGTCTGCCTGTAGGATCCCTTTTGACTGGTCGCAGTTGAGTCTAGAAACTATTTTGTAGCTATATAGGAAAAATGAAACGTGAGAGTAGGAATTCTGCCATTTTTCTTCTTTCCCCACCCACCCACCCTTTTTCTGGTAAGGAAGTGCAACGTTGTTTTCTGTTCTCACCTAAACTTTCAAGTTAGGATTTCACGTGTTTTGGGTTCTCCATAGTACCTCAGGACTTTTGGTCTCGTTTTCCCGATGTTGCTTCGATATCATGTTCTTTTCAACATCCTTTTCGTCCGTTGAACCTTGTTGTTGTTTTCCACATCCTTTTTCATCTAGCGGAGTCTAATCAAAACCTTCCCCAATCATCTGCAGATGGATCTCAGGTTCTACCCGCAGGTGGTTCGGATGACTCGCTGTGAGAGCACCGCCGGATATCCGGAGATGCTGAGAGACATGGTTACCTATCTGGGGTTCCGTTGGGCACCAGAGTACCAGGTCTACGAGCACCAGCGCGAGTTTGACCAGACTTGCTACCGGGCTATCGTCTACATTCTGTCGGATGATGGCAGGAGCATTGCCCACCGCTACGAGGCAGTAGGTTCCACAGTGGATATGGCCGTGCAGCAGGCAGCGTACGTGAGTCTCACCGTTCTCCGTGCTGACTACTGGGGGTTTGATGATTCCATCTATCGTCACATCCCCCGTGGTTACATCACGGCAGCAGGAGTTCACTTCACTCTCCACCGCAACCTGGATACCTACGAGGATGATAGCTCCAGGCTGCACACCACTGCCCTGTTCGTGAGGCACAGTGACGCCATTGCTTCCACACTTGCTCAGGAGTTGGCCTCAGTCAGGGAGCAGCTCTACCTCGCGTTGACGCGTCTGGCGACGTACACCACAGACTTCGTTGGAGACGAGCGCTTTGCGCGTTTCCAGCAGACACTGGGTTTTCCTCTGCCAGATGCTGGAGGTTACGAGCCGATCAGAGGCCCACTTCTCGACCTCGGAGCTGGTTACACAGGGATTCCCCGCTATGGAGCACAGGGACTCGACGCTTTCTACTTCACCACACCGAGAGTTGCTCTCAGAGCAGTTCCTATCTACAGGGATCGTCGTGATACCTACTTCCGTGGGATTCCTCCGCACCGTATCTCTCGTTGTACTACTCACCGCCGTCCTGCGTGATGAGCATGGGAGTACCGTTGTATCCATTCCTAGCTATGTTTAGTTATCCTTCGGCATTCGAACCATGTATTGGTCTGTTGGATATTCTGATGTATTTGAACATGTGATGATGTACCTGTTGGTTATCTATTCATGCGTCGGAATAATCTATCTTTCGGTTACCAAGTCTATCCTTTTCTGTTGTTGTGCTAAAATGAATTTCTGTTCAGGATGCCTCCAACCAGGAACAACCCGCCTCCGCCACCACCAATGGGGGAACTGTTGGCTCAGATGACCCAAGTGGTGACACAGATGGCTCAGATCTAGGCTAACCAGCACCACAACCAGAATGCTCCAAGGGTCACCATCAAGGACTTCCTCAGCTTGGGCCCAAAAGCTTTCGTGGCAACACGTGAGCCCCTGGATGCTGATGACTGGATCCGTGACGTAGCAAGAGCTCTGGAGATTGCTCATGTTGCGGAAGAGGATAAGGTCAAGTATGCCACCTACCTACTGAAGGGTCAGGCATCTACTTGGTGGGAGAACTACCAGACCATGAGAGCTGGCTTTCCTATCAACTGGGGATGTTTTAAGGATGCCTTCCTGAAGCACCACATCCCGGATGGTCTCATGGAAAGGATGCGTGAGGAATTCTGCTCTCTCAGACAGGGCAAGCTGGACGTCCTCGGCTACCAGAACGAGTTCAATCGTCTCGCTCGGTACGCTGGTGACGAAGTGTCCACTGAAGCCAAGAAGATGGCAAGGTTCCGCCGAGGTTTTAACCCGGAACTGAAGTACGCTCTCACCAACATCAAGTGCAAGGACTTCGTGGAGCTCGTGAACACCGCGCTCAATGAGGAGAATGGGCGCAAGGCGTTCGAAGAGTCGCGCAAGCACTCGCGTGAGGGTGGTTCCTCCTCCAACATGACCACCCCTCCGCAGAAGCGCCGCATCTGGGTGCCAAATGGTGCTGTCACTCGGGCTCCAAATGCCCAAGCTTCTACAGGCTTTGGTCCCCGCCCACCCAACCCATCTCAGATGCAGGGTCAGAGGTTTCCGGTGGGGCAGCGAAGGCCAGGTCCTCCTCGTGTCGTCACTTGCTTCAAGTGCAAGGAGACTGGACACTATGCTGATAAGTGCACTCAGAAGCAGCTACCACCTCCTCGCCCCAACACCAACCAGGCTATGGTTCGTGCTCCCCCGGCTAAAGCCTTCAACTCCAACAACAGGCCTGTCGGGAGGAACGCGAGGGTGAACCATATCAAGGCCGACAAAGCTGAGGAAGCTGCTGACGTCGTTCTCGGTATATTACCCGTAAACTCTATTCCAGCTAAAGTGTTGTTTGATACTTGAGCATCGCATTCGTTCGTGTCAAAGATCTTTGCTACAACGTACAATTTAGCTCTGGTTCCACTAAGCAATCAAATCTATGTGCACTCTCCGGGAACTAAAATGATTACTTCCAAGATAAGCATGGACAATCAGATCCTAATTGGAGGTCGCATATTCCTTGCTTCACTCATGTTGCTGGGAAATTCTGACATTGATGTCATTCTGGGTATGGATTGGTTGAAGACCCACAAAGCTAAAATTGACTGTGCTCAAAAGTCAATAACTCTCTCCCACACTTCAGGCCAGATAGTCTATTCTCCATATGGATCAAGTTCTGTTCAGCTGTTCAGCCTCGATGCCAAACCCCTTCCTGCAATTGAAAATGTTCCGGTGGTTTGTGAATTCCCTGACGTCTTTCCAGAAGAGTTGCCAGGGATGCCCCCGGACAGAGTAGTTGAGTTCGTGATCAAGCTTGAGCCAGGTACTGCTCCAATCTCTAAGCATCCATACAAGATAGCTCCTCCTGAACTGAAATTGTTGAAGGAGCAAATCGATATGTACATGGACAAAGGTTACATTCAGCCTAGTTCCTCCGCTTGGGCTTGCCCAACTCTGTTTGTTGCCAAGAAGGATCAAACAAAAAGACTCGTGGTTGACTATCGTCCTCTCAACGAGAAAACAATCAAGAACAAGTATCCACTTCCTCGTATCGATGATCTTTTTGATCAACTTGCTGGAGCCACAATATTCTCAAAGTTGGACTTGAGGATGGGTTACCATCAGATAAAGATCAGAAAGGAAGATATTCCTAAGACAGCTTTCACCACTCGTTACGGTCTATATGAATACACCGTCATGTCCTTTGGTCTCACCAATGCACCGACAACGTTCTCAAGACTCATGAATTCTGTCTTCCATGAATACCTCGACAAGTTCGTTGTGGTATATCTTGATGACATTCTAGTCTATTCCAAATCCGAGGAAGAGCATGGAGAACACC
The DNA here is from genome assembly GCA_028641055.1 of Alopecurus myosuroides. NCBI lineage: Eukaryota > Viridiplantae > Streptophyta > Magnoliopsida > Poales > Poaceae > Alopecurus > Alopecurus myosuroides. Next base: position 296,082,540 of record CM054061.1, read on the forward strand.
TTCGTCTCACTCTCATGAAACTTCGCGAGCATCGTTTGTATGCCAAGTTTTCCAAATGTGAGTTCTGGATTCCAGAAGTTGCATATCTTGGTCATATCATCTCTGCCAAAGGCATTGCCATTGATCCTGAAAAGGTTAAGGCAATTGTTGACTGGAAACCCCCTAAGACGGTGAAGCAAGTCAGAAGTTTTCTTGGCTTGGCTAGCTATTGCCGTCGTTTCGTCCAAAACTTTTCCAAGATTGCTAAACCTCTCACTGATCTCACAAAGAAGGACAAAAAGTTCGTTTGGACTCCACAATGTGATGAGAGTTTCAATCTCCTCAAGACTAAACTCACCTCTACACCTGTTCTAGTTGGCCCAGATACTACCAAACCTTTCCAGATATTCTGCGATGCATCTCTCCAAGGTCTAGGAGCAGTTCTTATGCAAGAACGTCAAGTTGTGGCTTATGCTTCACGTCAGTTGAACCCACATGAGCAAAACTATCCCACTCATGATCTTGAACTTGCAGCAGTTGTGTTTGCCCTCAAGAAATGGAGACAATACTTGTTGGGTAACAAAACTGAAATCTTTTCCGATCATAAGAGTCTGAAATACATCTTCACTCAGCCAGATCTGAACCTCAGGCAAAGGAGATGGATTGAGAAGATTAAAGACTTTGATCTCACCATTTCTTACACTCCAGGCAAGGCTAATGTTATGGCCGATGCTCTCAGTCGCAAATCCTATTGCAATAATCTCATGATCATGGAAAGCCAACCTCCACTTCATGAAGAATTCCAGAAGCTGAACCTTGGTCTTGTTCCTGAAGGATACCTTGCTAGCTTGACAGCCAGCCCAACTCTCGAGGACAAGATACGTTCTGAACAACTTCGTGATAATGAAATCAAGAAGATGGTAGAGCAAATCAAGGAGGGCAGTGATAAGTTCAAGTCCTTCTCAATTGATGACAAGGGAACTGTGTTCTTCGAAGGACGCATTGCAGTTCCTCAGATTCAAAGTCTCAAGGATATCATTCTCAAGGAGGCTCATGAAACTCCTCTATCCATTCACCCTGGAAGTACAAAGATGTACCATGATCTCAAGACTCTGTATTGGTGGCCTGGCATGAAACGTGAAATTGCTCAATACGTTTCTGAATGCGACGTTTGTCAACGTGTTAAGGCAGTCCATCAAAAAACAGCAGGTCTACTCCAACCTCTGAAAATTCCTGAGTGGAAGTGGGACATGATTGAAATGGACTTCGTTACTGGGTTTCCAAAGTCCAAAAAGGGCAACGATGCAATCTTCGTTGTTATTGATCGTCTCACTAAGGTTGCTCACTTCTATGCTGTAAAGGAAACTATCTCAGCTAGCCAGTTAGCAGAGCTCTACACAGCAAAGGTTGTTCCTCTTCATGGTGTTCCATTGGAAATAAGCTCAGACCGTGGAAGTATCTTCACTTCTCATTTCTGGAAAAGCTTTCAAGAAGCATTGGGCACCAAACTTCTGTTCAGCACAGCTTACCACCCTCAGTCTCAGGGGCAAGTCGAAAGAGTCAATCAGATTCTCGAGGATATGCTCAGAGCATGTGGTCTCTCCTTTGGCATGAAATGGGAGGATTGCCTTCCATATGCTGAATTCTCCTACAACAACAGCTACCAGGCAAGCCTAGGCATGGCACCATTTGAGGCACTGTATGGTCGCAGATGCAGGAGTCCAATCAATTGGTCTGGAGCTGGTGAACGTTCACTTTTAGGCCCTGACATTGTTAAGGAAGCCGAGGAGAAAGTTCGTATCATTCGTGACAATCTCAGGATTGCTCAGTCTCGTTAGAAGAGCTATTATGATAGCAAGCACAGGGATATGGTCTATGCACCTGGTGACAAGGCATATCTCCGTGTAACTCCCCTCAGAGGCACTCATCGTTTTGGTGCGAAAGGAAAGCTGGCACCAAGATACATTGGCCCTTTCAACATCCTCTCAAGACGTGCAGAGAATGCTTATCGTCTTGAACTTCCAGAAAAACTATCCAAGGTGCACGATGTGTTCCACGTGTCACAACTCAAGAAGTGTTTCAAAGATCCAGATCGTGCAGTTGATCATGATTCCATTGAACTCTAAGATGATCTATCTTATGAGGAGCACCCTATTCGTATTCTCGATGAGACCGAGCGTAAGACTCGCAACAAGAGCACCAAGTTCTTGAAAGTCCAATGGTCGCATCATTCCGATAAAGAGGCAACGTGGGAGACCGAAGAGGATCTTCGCAAGAAGTATCCGGACCTGTTCATTTCTCAGTAGGGAATCTCGGGGCGCGATTCCTTCAAGGGGGGGCGTTTTGTAACATCCCAAGTATGAAAATCATCCACTTAGAATGTTTGTTGCATGTTTATTAAAGTTTTGCACCATGTCATCATTTGTTTCTATGTTGTTTGCATTTGTTTCCTTATTATTGCAATTGTTTTCCACTGTTTTCACAACTCAAACTTAAACCTTATTCAAACATTGGTTTCATACTTGCTCTGTTACAACTTTTGGAACAAAAATAACAAATAAAAACAACCCTTTTATTCCTTGTTTTTCACTTATCAAATTGTTGGTTTAATCAAACCATTAATCCAATTACTTAATTCTACTTCACTTCAATTCAAACCAAATGAATTTCAAATTAGTAACTATTTGAATACATGAAAATCACTCAACCATTGCAATCTTTAAACACATATTCCTTAGGGTGAACCCTATTAAAAATTGTTGTTTAATATTGTGTTTAATATTAGAAATGCTTTCAATTTAATTTCAAATGCAAACCTAATTTTAAATCTCAAAATTTTGAAATCCAAAGTTGGAATATGGTTTCTAATTGCCTAACTATCCTAACCTAATTTTTCGGAATTTTTTTCTTAAATAAAACCTTAACATTTTCTTCCCAAAAGCAAACTACAAAAAAAAAAAAACAGAGAAAAGAATAAAAGAAAAAGGAGAAACCAGCGCGCGCGCGACAGCTAACCCTAGCCCAACCCAACTAAAACCTAGCGCGCGCAAGGCCCAGCCCGCCTAGCCCCCCGTACCGCTTCGCGATTCGTGCGGGGTTCTAATCTCCTTCGTCACCCCGTACGGCAGAGAATCGGGCGGAGCCACCGCAACCCCGCGCGACTCCGGCGGCCTCCCGTCGCTCTCCCGCGCCTATATAATCCCTAGGGCACCCCTGGAACCTAAACCCTAGCTCCTAGGTACCCTATCCCCTCTCCACCGCCGCCATTCGCTTCCTCCACGGCGAGATCCCTCTCTGTTACTTCTCTCCGGCGAGCACGCTCTGAACCCGTCGATGGCGCCGCCGTATCCTCACCCCACCTAGCCTCTGCTCTACGGGAATCGAGTCGCCGTCACCTCCTCTTCCCCTTGGACACCAGCAACCATCACGGTGAGCCCTCGATCGACGCCGCCGTCCTCTCCTTTTCCTCCGGCCACCGCGCCATTGTTTCTGAACCCGAGGTCCTCCTCGTCGTAGCAGAGCCCCTCGCCGCCGATTGATCGCTGGAACCAGTAGCCCGCTACTTCCTCTACGTGTTGAGCACCAGAGCGCGCACGGAGGAGCACCACATCGACGGCGCCGTCCACGTCGTCTCCGCGGCCACCGTCGTCACCCCGGCGTCATCAGCTCGTCATCGTCGCCTCTCTGCTCCTCTACAACCACGGTGAGCGTCCACCGTCTCTTTCCCTCTCTCCCTCTGTTGTTTCCGAGCGCATCCAGCATCACAGCAGCCCCGCAGCACGAGCACATCGACGTTGATCGCCGCCGTTGAGGTTCTGTCAGGCGAGCACGCGCGCGTTCTTCAGTTTCGTCAGTGTAACATGTTTCTGAAACATATCCTCGCTGCGCATCTGCATACTGACAAGCATCGCTCACCACCGCAATGGTTACACTGTCTCTCTCGCTCGCGCGCGCTCGCGGGTTCGAGTGCTGGTTCGCGCACGGGAGAAAAACCCCACCTTTTTGCGCGCAGTGCTGACAGGGTGGCCCCCCCTGTCAGCCTCTCCTCTGCCACGCCAGCGTGCTGACCCCGCAGGCCCACAGGGCAGTGTCTGTGGGTAAACCCCAGCACGGTAACAAACGAATAAAAACAATTCTGTTTTAAATTTCTATTTCATTTTAAATAGCAGATTTAAAACAAAACTTTGAAAGTCAATATCTTTTGTTTTATAATTCCAACAAATACAAACTTTATATGAATTCTGATCCAAATTTCCTAAACTTTCCAAATATCCAATTTGTGTTCTGTTTTGAGTTTTCAAAATTCATTTAAATTTCAAATTTGAATAATTCAAATGCAATTTGTAATAATTCATAACTAATTCATACTGCTTCCAAATAAGTCAAATAAAATATGTTTTTCATACCATTTTGAATACCCTATTCAAATATAAAATTTGTTTTCTGGTTTGAACAATTTAAATTGCTTAAACATTTTAAATCTTGTTTAATTCAATTAAAAATTGTTTAATATTGTTTAATTCATAATTAAATAATCCTAAGTCCAATTTCAAAATGTGAAACATGTAATCCAACAAAAATTTGATGTTCTATTCAAGTATCAACTTTGTTATTTGTTTTGAACATTTTAAATGGTTGAAAACAACAAGTACTTGTGTGTCACCTTTAAGGCACCCAAAAATTCCCTAAAATTAATAATAAACTTCTAAATTGCTACACCCTATTTAAACTTGCTTCTTATGTTGTTATTTTGCTGTTTTCCTGTTGCATGCATCATACTAAACCACTAGCACCTGTTGATTAGTTGGAAAACAAACAATCTAACCAAATTCTATGGGCTTTTCATATGCAACTCAAAGTTGCATATCTGTCCATTTAAGTTGTGCTATCTTATCAGCTAGTTTATTTTGTTGCATCTATTAACCTGTCATGCATCATACTTGATTGTGCACAATGCCATGGCAATGATTGTTTACATTCCTGCTTTGTTTGTTTGCTTCTTCTCGAATAGACGACGACGCTGAGACAGACGATCTTTACGACACCCTTTCTGAGGATCTAGCTCAGTACCCGGCTGATCAGTTTGCAGGCAAGTTATCACTCACATGAACCATCGTGTTCCTTTCAACCCTGGTTAACGATACTTTCCGTTGTCTATACTTGCTAGCCTTAGTGGTAGATGTCTCTGTTACGAACCTATCACATGAATCCTTTAACCCTGATATTGCCTCATCACCCCTCCTACAACCCATTGATTGAGCCAGTGTCTTACTAGCATGCTTAGGTTGTTTTGCTCGAGTCTGTTACCCGTTACTTTCAGTTACTATATCTTTATTATGTTCTGGGGGCTCGATGTTTAATCAATCAATCAATCATGCTAATGTTATTACTGTTAATAATAATTTGATGATAAGGCACCAGCAGGAGGCCCATCAGAGGTTTTGAGGCCTGCTAGTGTCGACCCTAATAGGAAAAGGGTCTTGTCTACTGATCCATGATGAGCGCACTACCCGCATGTGGGAAGAGAGTATGGGCGCCCCCCCTCAATTTGATTTGATTCGCATCTCGTCCAAATCATCTCATTTAGTTCGTGCTTTCTATTTGCCGCATGCATGTTTTTGCGAGCCCAGCGCAGGGTGGAACTTTTGTAGTCGGCATATAGGGGGACACGGTCTTAGAGTGCTATGAGGGTCCCTTTTCTTCGGGGCTTGATTAGCCGTGCGCCCAAGGTGCTTTGGGCTTGATGCGGAGAAGAGTTGAATTGTGTTTAGTGCCCCGCTTGGTGGGAGGCATCCCATCTGGCGGGTTATTCATACGTGTACGGCCAAATTGGTGCAACCCTGCAGGGATAATCTTCTCGAGAAGCCGTGTTTTCCGCGGTTATGGATTACTTGGTGAAAGTACTGGCTAACAAGTACTCAGGACAACTTAAACATAATGATCAAACATGTTTCACCCAATGATTAATAACTTGACTAGTAATAGGTTATTCACACAATAACTTGATTTCACCTTATCACAACTGTGTGAGTTATCCTCGGATCGCTTCTTCGGATAAGGGGCGAGATCCAGGATGGGTTTGTTTGCAGTTATCTTCCAGTTGGTTACAACCCTCGATCTTATCCCCTTTCTGATAGTTGGACATGCTAGAATCTCTGTAGTTGATTAGCGCAGCCAGTTGCAGCATTATTATATATCCCCTTCTTTCCGTTGAACCAAGTCATCTGTGCTTGTGTTGACGGGCTATACTTTGGTGAACTGTGATTCTTGCTTGCCAGTACTTGGATGTACTGACCCCGTTGGGGCTGTGGTTTACGCAGACTACGACTACGGCTACGATGACCACTAGGATGGCTACTTCGTGGAGTTTGACGAGACTGCAGACGAGTAGTTAGCTGGACCAGGGCTGGATCCAGGACCTACGTGGATGGGCTTCGTCTTCTTATTTTCTCCGGCTTCTTAAGCCTGTTGGATTTGTCTGTACCCAGACACCTTTGATTGCTTCCGCTGATGTAATGAATGCTATGTTGGGACATGTGTCCTCTGGATGATTGTATTTGCTATTTCTGCCTTAGTGAAGGCCAGTTGCAACTTTATTTCTATCTTTTGTGTCTTAGAGATAAGTTGTGATCATCATTCGTTCAAAGCTGTTGACGTACAGTGCGTGCTTGATATGAAGTACGTCGACAGTAGTGCCTATGACTTCTAATGGATAGTTTACGTCGACGGTGGAATAGTAGGGCTTGTGTTGTCGCGCATAAGCGCAGGCCTACCAGGAAGCTGGGACGTGGGAGCAGTTATGCCCCATAATCCAAGCACCTACTATCCAGTTCGTACGATGAGTATCCCTTAGAAGCCAGGGTGCGACAAATGGTATCAGAGCCAGGTTTCGATCCTGGGACCTGTGGGTTATGGGCCCACCACGCTTCCGCTGCGCCATTTGTCTCAAGTATAGATCCTCGGAAACCACAGCCCCAAAGGGGTCAGTACATAAACGTACTGGCAAGCAAGACTCACAGTTCACCAAAGTGTAAACCGTCAACACCAAGCACAGATGCCTTGGGTTCAACGGAGGAAAGAGGATATAAAAGATGCTGCAACTGGCTGCGCTAACCAACTACAGAGATTCTACCACTTCCGGCTAACAGAAAGGAGATAAAATCGAGGATTGTAACCAACTGAAAGATAACTTCAAGCAAACCCATCCTGGATCTCGCCCCTTATCCAAAGAAGCAATCCTAGGATAACTCACACAGTTGTATTAAAGGTGAATCAAGTTATTGTGTCATCAACCTATTACTAGTCAAGTTATTAATCATTGGGTGTAACATGTTTGATCATTATGTTTAAGTTGTCCTGAGTACTTGTTAGCCAGTACTTTCACCAAGTAATCCATAACCGCGGAAAACACGGCTTCTCGAGAAGATTATCCCTGCAGGGTTGCACCAATTTGGCCGTACACGCAAGTATAACCCGCCAGATGGAAATGCACTTCCACCAAGCGGGGTACTCTACACAACCAACCATTCTTCGCATCAAGCCCAAAGAACCTTGGGCGCACGGCTAATCAAGCCCCGAAGAAAAGGGACCCTCATAGCACTCTAAGACCGTGTCCCCCTATATGCCGACTACAAAAGTTCCACCCTGGCCTGGGCTCGCAAAAACATGCATGCGGCAAATGGAAAACACGAACTAAATGAGGCGATTTGGACGAGATGCGAATCAGGTCAAGTTGAGGGGGGCGCCCATACTCGCTTCCCACATGCGGGTAGTGCGCTCATCATGGATCAGTAGACAAGACCCTTTTCCTATTAGGGCGACACTAGCAGGCTCCAAAACCTCTCATGGGCCTCCTGCCGGTGCCTTATCATCAAATTTATTATTAATAGTAACATTAGCATGATTGATTGATTAAACATCGAACCCCCAGAACATAATAGAAATAGTAACATATAGTAACGGGTAACAGACTCGAGCAAAACAACCTAGGCATGCTAGTAAGACACGGGCACAAGCAATGGTTATAGGTGTGGAGGTGAGGCAATATCAGGGTTAAAGGATTCATGTGATAGGTTCGTAACAGAAACAACAACTACTAAGGCTAGCAGAAAAGAACAACGGAAAGTATCGGTAACCAATGTTGAAAGGAAAACAGTGGTTCATGTGAGTGATAACTTGCCTGCAAACCCAGTAGCCTGGTACTGAGCTAAATCCTTAGAAGGGGGTGTCGTAAGTATCGTCGGTCTCAACGTCGTCGTGTATCCGAGAAGAAGCAAACAAGCAATGCAGAAAGATAAACAATCATTATCATGGCATAGGTGCACAAACATGGTATGATGCATGTCATGTTAATAGATGCATCAAAATAAACTACTTGACAAGATAACACAATTTAATTGGACCCATATGCAATTGGATTGCATATGGCAAGAGTCCATGAATTAAGTGGAAACAAATGATCTACAATTTAATTACCATGTGAAAGTGGATTACCATGATGCATGCATGAGGATAACAACAACATAACAACAAATAACAATGATAGATGCAAGTGAAAAAGGATTGGAACAAGTTTTGGAAATCATTGATTAAGTTTGGAAAGTTTGGTTACTTAAAACATGTCACACAAGTAATTGTTGTTTTCAACAAGTTAAAGTGTTCAAAACAAATACCAAAGTTTATATTTGAAAAGAACATCAACTTTTAGTTGGATTACATGTTTCAAATATTGAAATTTGGATTAGGATGAATTTATTATGAATTAAACAAGGTTAAGCAAGAATTTAATGAATTTAACTCAAACATGAACTTATTTGAGTTTTTATTTGTCCAAAGCATTAAACCAAATTCATATTTCAAAAGTTTATACTTTTATGGTTGGAAAACATATTTTATATGTCCCAAAAGAATTTAATTTGATCAAGTTAGGAATTTAGCAATTTTAAATGAAATAAATAGGGTTTAAATTATTTAACCAATTTTACTTATTCAAAACATGAAACAAATTTTATATTTGGAAAGAGGGTTTAATTTTGCATGGAAAACATATTTCATTTGTGGAAATTGGATTTAAAATGAGCAAGTTATTATTTTGGCAATTTTAAATGCAATAATTAAGAAACAGTTGTTTTCAGCAATTTAAAATATTCAAAACAGCAAACAAAATTTATATTTGGAAAGTACATGAAAAGTTGATTGGAAAACATATTTGGTGTGTGAAATTTGGAATTTTTATGCCCAAGTTATGAATTTTGCAAGTTTAAATGAATTTGACAAGTTTTCAAATATTGCACCAATTTAAAATATTCAAAACAGTAAACAAATTTTATATTTGGATAGAACATTTAATTTGGGGCAGAAAACATATTTAAAAAGTGAAAATTGGAGTTAAAATGAAATAGTTATGCAATTTACCAAATTGAGGTGCAATCTGCCATTTTTACTGCACTAGGGACTTAGAAAATATTTTCCGGGGGCTAGATTTTAAGTACCAGGGGCCTAGCTGTGAATACTGAGAAGGTGAGGTAGCAAAACATGCAAAATAAAATGTTTGTGTTATTTGTGGGAGGGGGGATTCGATCCCCCCACCTCCTGCTGCGCGCACATGGAGGTAACCAGTGGGGCTGGGCTCGGGTTGTGATGGAAAGGGCAGTGGGGGGGGTATGAGGTGTTGCTGCGGGTTACTGAATCTCTGCACGTACTGAACGCGGACAGAGCAGATCGCTGGTCGCCGGCAGCGTTGCTGCTGCGCCTCCGACGTGGGCGCTGGGGTGGCCGTGCGCTGCGGGATTGGAGGGCGGAGAGGCGAGGGGATGGAGGGGAAAAGGAATCGGGGGCTGCTCACCTGGGTGTCCACGATCGGACAGGAGGGAGGAGGCGTCGGGCAGGAGCAGGGCGGCGACAGGGCTTGGCCGGCGGCAAAAGCTTCACGGCGGCGGCGCTACCATCCTCCTCGAGCTCAATGGAGGGCGGGAACGTGGACTAGGAACCACGGCGGTTCCATTCCCGCCGCGAGCCCACGAGGAGGAGGCTTACATCAACGGCGATCGCCGGAGAGAGAGGGACTCGGTGGTGAGGATGTTCAGGTTCAGTTGGGTTCAGGGTTCAGGTACAGAAAGAAACGGGGAGGGTGAGAGATGGGGCGACGGCGGCGCAGAGGGATGGAATTAGGGTTGAGGGGCAGAGGGGGAGGTGAGCTATATGGGGGGAGATGCTCCTGTACGGCATGGCATCGGTGGTGGAGGAGGGAGATCGTGTGGTTCTGCTTGCAGCCGTACCAAAGGAAGAAGACGACAGAAGGAAAAAGGGGTTGGGCCAGAAAGAGAGAAAAGGGGTTGGGCCTTGGGAAAAAGAGGATGGGTGGGCTGCTCTTCTCTCTCCCTTTTGTTATTTTTTGTTTGTTTTATTTTTTTTTGTAGCAAAAGCAAATGGAACATTGGATGGTTTGTTAAGTGGTTAAATTTTGTGGAAAAATTAGATTAGGTTGTTTATACCAATAGCAACCCATTGCCAAGGTGGATTGTTAAAAGTTTGAAATTTAAAATGTTGTTTATATTTGAAACCAAATTGAATGAAATTCCCAATATTAATTATATTAGAAAAACAGAATCATTTTCAATAGGGTTACCCCTAGGTTTAAAATGATTTAAAGTTTATAATTGTTTGGTGGAAATCATGGATTCAAAAAGGTACTGATTTTTAGCCTTGCTTTGAATTTGAAAATGTTTTAGAATTATTTGATTGGATTAATTGATTGATTAATGGTTTGATTAAAACCAACAATTTTTAGGAGTTATCAACATGGAATAAAAATGGAACAATTTGGTTGTTTTCATTTGTTATTTTTATTCCACAAGTTGTAACAGAACAAGTATGAAAACATTGTTTGAGTAAGGTTTAAATTTGAGTTGTGAAAACAGTGGAAAACAAATGCAACAATTTAGAAACAAAAGCAAACAACATGGAAACAACATGATGACATGATGCAATACTTAAGTAACAAGAAATCAAACATTCTAAATGGTAGGTTTTCATACTTGGGCTGTTACAAAACGCCCCCCCTTGAAGGAATCGCGCCCCGAGATTCCTACTGAGAAAAGAGAAGGTCCGGAAACTTCTTGGGTAGACGTCAGGGAATTTGGAAACCACCGGAACATTTTCAAGTAGAGGTAAAAGTTTTGTATGTAGGGTGTATAGCTAATAAGAATTTGATTCATTTGGAGAATAGACTATCTGTAATAGGGTGGAACAGAGTTATTGACATCAATCCAACACCAAAAATAACATCAATGTCAGAATCATCAACATGAGAGTAACGAGGAATATGTGGCCTCCCATTAGAATTGGATTGTTCTTACTTATCTTGGAAGTCAACATTTGAGATCCCGGGGAGTGAACAGAGATTTGATTGCTTAGTGGAATCAGAATTAGGTTGTATGTTGTGGAAAAGATCCTTGACACAAAAGTATGTGATGCTCCGGTATCAAACAACATTTTAGCTGGAATAGAGTTTAGCAAATGAACGGGGAAACTTTGATTAGACGCCGGTAGAAGAATTTGGAATGGAAAGCAACAACAAGATTTCAACGGACGAAAAGGATGTTGAGAAGAACAGGATATCAACATCGGGGAAAACGAGAACAAAACTCCTGAGGTACTACGGAAAACCCATCCGGGCTTCTAAGGATCATTATCTACTGCTTAAGGAATAGAGGATTTGCTTCCGGGGCTTACACGCCTCCGTTCTCAATCATGAGTAGGCAACATGATAAATCATGTCCCAACCACCTCCATTCCTATGGTCTAGTAGATATAACCATCCTAGAGAAACCAGGATTCGTGAAATCCTAACTTGAAAGTTTAGATGAGAAGGGAGAATCAACGTTGCACTTCCTTACCAGAAAAGGGAGGGAGGGTGGGGAAAAGAAGAAAAAGAACAGAATTCCTACTCTCACGTTTCATTTTTCCTATATAGCTACAAAATAGTTTCTAGACTCAACTGCGACCAGTAAAAAGGGATCCTACAGGCAGACAGGCTCTGATACCATTTGTCGCACCCGGACTTCTAGGGGGTACTCACCGTACGAACTGGATAGCAGATGCTTGGATTATGGGGCATAACTTCTCCCACGTCCCAGCTTCCTGGTAGGCCTGCGCTTATGCGCGACAACACAAGCCCTGCTATTCCATCGTCGATGTAAACTATCCACTAGAGATCAAAGGCACTTCCGTCGACGTACTTCAACCATACACACATGGTACGTCAACGGCGTTGAACAACTGATATCACAACAGATCTCTACGACACAAACGATTGAAATAAGTTGCAAATGGCTCTCATTAGAGCAGAGATAGCAAATACAATCATTCAGAGGGCACCTGCCCCAACAATACATCATTACAATACAGCGGAAGCATTCAACATGTCTGGGTACAGACAAGAACCAAATAGGCCTAAGAGGCCGGAAACAAACAGACGGAGCCCATCCACGAAGTCTCGGATCCTGCCCGGGTCCGCTATCTACTCGTCAGCAGTCTCGTCATACTCCACGTAGTTGCCACCATGTAGATCCTCGGAAACGTAGGTCTGCGGAAACCACAGCCCCAAAGGGGTCAGTACATAAACGTACTGGCAAGCAAGACTCACAGTTCACCAAAGTGTAACCCGTCAACACCAAGCACAGATGCCTTGGGTTCAACGGAGGAAAGAGGATATAAAAGATGCTGCAACTGGCTGCGCTAACCAACTACAGAGATTCTACCACTTCCGGCTAACAGAAAGGAGATAAGATCGAGGATTGTAACCAACTGAAAGATAACTTCAAGCAAACCCATCCTGGATCTCGCCCCTTATCCAAAGAAGCAATCCTAGGATAACTCACACAGTTGTATTAAAGGTGAATCAAGTGATTGTGTCATCAACCTATTACTAGTCAAGTTATTAATCATTGGGTGTAACATGTTTGATCATTATGTTTAAGTTGTCCTGAGTACTTGTTAGCCAGTACTTTCACCAAGTAATCCATAACCGCGGAAAACACGGCTTCTCGAGAAGATTATCCCTACAGGGTTGCACCAATTTGGCCGTACACGCAAGAATAACCCGCCAGATGGAAATGCACTTCCACCAAGCGGGGTACTCTACACAACCAACCATTCTTCGCATCAAGCCCAAAGAACCTTGGGCGCACGGCTAATCAAGCCCCGAAGAAAAGGGACCCTCATAGCACTCTAAGACCGTGTCCCCCTATATGCCGACTACAAAAGTTCCACCCTGGCCTGGGCTCGCAAAAAGATGCATGCGGCAAATGGAAAACACGAACTAAATGAGGCGATTTGGACGAGATGCAAATCAGGTCAAGTTGAGGGGGGCGCCCATACTCGCTTCCCACATGCGGGTAGTGCGCTCATCATGGATCAGTAGACAAGACCCTTTTCCTATTAGGGCGACACTAGCAGGCTCCAAAACCTCTCATGGGCCTCCTGCCGGTGCCTTATCATCAAATTTATTATTAATAGTAACATTAGCATGATTGATTGATTAAACATCGAGCCCCCAGAACATAATAGAAATAGTAACAGAAAGTAACGGGTAAAAGACTCGAGCAAAACAACCTAGGCATGCTAGTAAGACACGGGCACAAGCAATGGTTATAGGTGTGGAGGTGAGGCAATATCAGGGTTAAAGGATTCATGTGATAGGTTCGTAACAGAAACAACTACTACTAAGGCTAGCAGAAAAGAACAACGGAAAGTATCGGTAACCAATGTTGAAAGGAACACAGTGGTTCATGTGAGTGATAACTTGCCTGCAAACCCAGTAGCCTGGTACTGAGCTAAATCCTTAGAAGGGGGTGTCGTAAGTATCGTCGGTCTCAACGTCGTCGTGTATCCGAGAAGAAGCAAACAAGCAATGCAGAAATATAAACAATCATTATCATGGCATAGGTGCACAAACATGGGATGATGCATGTCATGTTAATAGATGCATCAAAATAAACTACTTGACAAGATAACACAATTTAATTGGACCCATATGCAATTGGATTGCATATGGCAAGAGTCCATGAATTAAGTGGAAACAAATGATCTACAATTTAATTACCATGTGAAAGTGGATTACCATGATGCATGCATGAGGATAACAACAACATAACAACAAATAACAATGATAGATGCAAGTGAAAAAGGATTGGAACAAGTTTTGGAAATCATTGATTAAGTTTGGAAAGTTTGGTTACTTAAAACATGTCACACAAGTAATTGTTGTTTTCAACAAGTTAAAGTGTTCAAAACAAATACCAAAGTTTATATTTGAAAAGAACATCAACTTTTAGTTGGATTACATGTTTCAAATAATGAAATTTGGATTAGGATGAATTTATTATGAATTAAACAAGGTTAAGCAAGAATTTAATGAATTTAACTCAAACATGAACTTATTTGAGTTTTTATTTGTCCAAAGCATTAAACCAAATTCATATTTCAAAAGTTTATACTTTTATGGTTGGAAAACATATTTTATATGTCCCAAAAGAATTTAATTTGATCAAGTTAGGAATTTAGCAATTTTAAATGAAATAAATAGGGTTTAAATTATTTAACCAATTTTACTTATTCAAAACATGAAACAAATTTTATATTTGGAAAGAGGGTTTAATTTTGCATGGAAAACATATTTCATTTGTGGAAATTGGATTTAAAATGAGCAAGTTATTATTTTGGCAATTTTAAATGCAATAATTAAGAAACAGTTGTTTTCAGCAATTTAAAATATTCAAAACAGCAAACAAAATTTATATTTGGAAAGTACATGAAAAGTTGATTGGAAAACATATTTGGTTTGTGAAATTTGGAATTTTTATGCCCAAGTTATGAATTTTGCAAGTTTAAATGAATTTGACAAGTTTTCAAATATTGCACCAATTTAAAATATTCAAAACAGTAAACAAATTTTATATTTGGATAGAAAATTTAATTTGGGGCAGAAAACATATTTAAAAAGTTAAAATTGGAGTTAAAATGAAATAGTTATGCAATTTACCAAATTGAGGTGCAATCTGCCATTTTTACTGCACTAGGGACTTAGAAAATATTTTCCAGGGGCTAGATTTTAAGTACCAGGGGCCTAGCTGTGAATACTGAGAAGGTGAGGTAGCAAAACATGCAAAATAAAATGTTTGTGTTATTTGTGGGAGGGGGGATTCGATCCCCCCACCTCCTGCTGCGCGCACAGGGAGGTAACCAGTGGGGCTGGGCTCGGGTTGTGATGGAAAGGGCAGTGGGGGGGGTATGAGGTGTTGCTGCGGGTTACTGAATCTCTGCACGTACTGAACGCGGACAGAGCAGATCGCTGGTCGCCGGCAGCGTTGCTGCTGCGCCTCCGATGTGGGCGCTGGGGTGGCCGTGCGCTGCGGGATTGGAGGGCGGAGAGGCGAGGGGATGGAGGGGAAAAGGAATCGGGGGCTGCTCACCTGGGTGTCCACGATCGGATAGGAGGGAGGAGGCGTCGGGCAGGAGCAGGGCGGCGACAGGGCTTGGCCGGCGGCAAAAGCTTCACGGCGGCGGCGCTACCATCCTCCTCGAGCTCAACGGAGGGTGGGAACGTGGACTAGGAACCACGGCGGTTCCATTCCCGCCGCGAGCCCACGAGGAGGAGGCTTACATCAACGGCGATCGCCGGAGAGAGAGGGACTCGGTGGTGAGGATGTTCAGGTTCAGTTGGGTTCAGGGTTCAGGTACAGAAAGAAACGGGGAGGGTGAGAGATGGGGCGACGGCGGCGCAGAGGGATGGAATTAGGGTTGAGGGGCAGAGGGGGGAGGTGAGCTATATGGGGGGAGATGCTCCTGTACGGCATGGCATCGGTGGTGGAGGAGGGAGATCGTGTGGTTCTGCTTGCAGCCGTACCAAAGGAAGAAGACGACAGAAGGAAAAAGGGGTTGGGCCAGAAAGAGAGAAAAGGGGTTGGGCCTTGGGAAAAAGAGGATGGGTGGGCTGCTCTTCTCTCTCCCTTTTCTTATTTTTTGTTTGTTTTTTTTTTGTAGCAAAAGCAAATGGAACATTGGATGGTTTGTTAAGTGGTTAAATTTTGTGGAAAAATTAGATTAGGTTGTTTATACCAATAGCAACCCATTGCCAAGGTGGATTGTTAAAAGTTTGAAATTTAAAATGTTGTTTATATTTGAAACCAAATTGAATGAAATCCCCAATATTAATTATATTAGAAAAACAGAATCATTTTCAATAGGGTTACCCCTAGGTTTAAAATGATTTAAAGTTTATAATTGTTTGGTGGAAATCATGGATTCAAAAAGGTACTGATTTTTAGCCTTGGTTTGAATTTGAAAATGTTTTAGAATTATTTGATTGGATTAATTGATTGATTAATGGTTTGATTAAAACCAACAATTTTTAGGAGTTATCAACATGGAATAAAAATGGAACAATTTGGTTGTTTTCATTTGTTATTTTTATTCCACAAGTTGTAACAGAACAAGTATGAAAACATTGTTTGAGTAAGGTTTAAATTTGAGTTGTGAAAACAGTGGAAAACAAATGCAACAATTTAGAAACAAAAGCAAACAACATGGAAACAACATGATGACATGATGCAATACTTAAGTAACAAGAAATCAAACATTCTAAATGGTAGGTTTTCATACTTGGGCTGTTACACATGATTGAGAACAAATGGTGTCAGAGCCTGTCTGCCTGTAGGATCCCTTTTTACTGGTCGCAGTTGAGTCTAGAAACTATTTTGTAGCTATATAGGAAAAATGAAACGTGAGAGTAGGAATTCTGTTCTTTTTCTTCTTTCCCCACCCACCCTCCCTTTTCTGGTAAGGAAGTGTAACGTTGTTTTCCCTTCTCATCTAAACTTTCAAGTTAGGATTTCACGAATTCTGGTTTCTCTAGGATGGTTATATCTACTAGACCATAGGAATGGAGGTGGTTGTGACATGATTTATCATGTTGCCTACTCATGATTGAGAACGGAGGCGTGTAAGCCCCGGAAGCAGATCCTCTATTCCTTAAGCAGTAGATATTGATCCTTTAGAAGCCCGGATGGGTTTTCCGTAGTACCTCAGGAGTTTTGTTCTCGTTTTCCCGGAGTTGCTTCATTATCCTGTTCTTCTCAACATCCTTTTCGTCCGTTGAAATCTTGTTGTTGTTTTCCACTTCAGATCTTCTACCGGCGTCTAATCAAAACTTCCTCGTAAACTCAGTTTCAGCTAAATTGATACCGGAGCATCACATTCCTTTGTGTCAAGATCTTTTCCACAACATACAACCTATTTATGGTTCCACTAAGCAATCAAATCACCGTTCACTCTTCGGGATCTCAAATGTTGACTTCCAAGATAAGTAAGAACAATCCAATAATAATGGGAGGCCACATATTCCTCGTTACTCTCATGTTGATGATTCTGACATTGATGTTATTCTTGGTGTTGCATTGATGTCAATAACTCTGTTCCACCATTCTAGCCAGATAATCTATTCTACAAATGAATCAAGTTCCATCCAGCTATACAACCTCAATACAAAACCTCTCCCTTTACTTGAAAATGTTCCGGTGGTTTGCAAATTCCCTGACGTCTATCCAAGGTGCACGATGTGTTTCACGTGTCACAGCTCAAGAGGATCTTCCCAAGAAGTTTCCGGACCTTTTCTTTTCTCAGTAGGAATCTCGGGGCGCGATTCCTTCAAGGGGGGGCGTTTTGTAACATCCCAAGTCTGAAAAATAGCCTTTAGAATGTTTGCTCTCTGTTATTTTATGTTTTGCATCATGGCATCATGTTGATTGCAATTGTTTTGTTTGTTTTCCATTTGTTTTCCTCTGTTTTCAGTTGTTTTCCAACTGTTTTCATTTGTTTTCCTTTGTTTTCTATTTGAATTTCAAACCAAAAATTCAAACCTTTTGTTTCATCCTTGTGATGTTACAATTTCTAAAACGATATTTCAAAATAAAACAATTATTTGTTTCCATTAAAGTGTGATTCCAAACTATTGTTTTATTTCTATAAAAATGCATCCAATAATCAAACCCTTTCCAAAATCAATTTGTTTTCCATTTGAAATTCCAAACCAACATCCAAATAGTTGTTTCCAAATAAAAACATTAATTGTTTCCAATTATCCCATAATGTTCCACTAATAAAATGGTGTTTTTATTTCAATTAATTAATTCCAAGGTGGTTCCAAATTCAAAGCAAAATCATCATCAACACCTCATTTGGAAATTATCAAATATCAAACCATTCCAATAATTCTAACCCAACTAATAATAGGGTTCACCCTATTAAATTGTGGTTTTTATTTTAATTAACCAAATATTCCAATTTCAAGTCAAATTCTTTCAAACAGCACACAAGTTGAGTTATAACCAATTTATAAACATTATCACTTCAATCAAATAATTTTAATCTTTTAATTCATAGGGGCTACCCTATCAAAATGCTTTCATTTCATAATGTTGACTTAATATGAAAATTCATTCAAAATTGGTTTTAATACCAAACAACAATTTATTTTCAAACCTTCTGTAAAGCAAAAACTTGGCAGTGTTTTCTTTTAATCAAATTAGCTTAACCTAATTTTCCTACAATTTTACTAACCTAAAATATCTCCTTTTTCTTCCATTTGGTTTTCAGCAAAAAAAAAATAAAAACAGAAAACAGGAAAATAGAAAAGAGAGAGGGAGAAAGCCAGCCCAGCCCATCTTTTCACTTAAGCCCACCAACCACATGGCCCAGTACCCCCCTTCTTCCTCGCTGGCGTCACCCTCCTCTGTACGAACACCTTCATCACCGCACGATCGCTTCCTCCACCACCGATGGCCTCCGTACCTTGCTCCTCTGCCCCATAAAACCACCTCCCTCTGCCCTAGACTCAAACCCTAGACCCTAGCTACCCCTCCATCGTCGCCGTCTTCTTTTTTTTCCCTTCCCCTGCTCCCTGTTCTTCCTCTGAACGTGCACCACACCGAAAAAAGGCCTCTCCTTTCACCGGCGATCGCCGCCGGTAGCTTCTCCCTCCGGCCAGGGCGGGTGCGGGAATGGAATCCCCGCACCGCCCTCTCCCTCCTCGACTTCTCGGCGGCCACCGGGAGACAGCACGGCGCCGCTGCCGTCCGCTCCAAGCCGGCCGTCGCCCCTGCCACCTGCTGCACTGAATCCGCCCCCAACTCCCTCGATGGCTCGGGTGAGTTCCCCTCCGGTCCCCTGCCTTCCCTCGCTCTCTCCTCCCTCTGCCGCATCACGCACCCCCACCACCGCGCCGCAGCCCGGCCACGGCGAGCAGCCGCTGCTGCCATCGCTGCCCCTGTCGATCTCTGTAACTGTCCAGTTTCAGTTAATTTCAGAAACCATCCGCAGGCCACACCTCTTACCCCCCCCCCCCCCGAGTCCCTTTCTGCCACAACTAAAGCTCCACCCCATCTGGTTCGGGTTCCATTGCGCAGCCAGGAGGTGGGGGGATCGAGTCCCCCCCTCTCCCAATAAAAACAACCTTTTTAATTTCAAATATTTTGGTCACAAAACTTTCTGGTATTCACAGCTAGGCCCCTGGTACTTAAAATCTAGCCCCTGGAAAATATTTTCTAAGTCCCTAGTGCAGTAAAAATGGCAGATTTGCACCCAATTTTGGAAATTGCATAAATAAATCATCCTAACTCCAAATTCAACATTTTTAATATGTTTTCTGTACCAAATTAAATACTCTACCCAAATATAAAATTTGTTTACTGTTTTGAATATTTTAAATTGGTGCAAAATTTGAAAAATTGTCAAATTCACTTAAATTTGCAAAATTCATAACTTGTTCATAAAAATTCCAAATTCAACAAACCAAATATGTTTTCCAATCAACTTTTCATGTACTTTCCAAATATAAATTTTGTTTGCTGTTTTGAATAATTTAAATTGCTGAAAACAACTGTTTCTTAATTATTGCATTTAAAATTGCCAAAATAATAACTTGATCATTTTAAATCCAATTTCCACAAATGAAATATGTTTTCCATGCAAAATTAAACCCTCTTTCCAAATATAAACTTTGTTTTCTGTTTTGAATAATTAAAATTGGTTAAATAATTTAATCCTTGTTTAATTCATTTAATATTGTTAAATTTGTCACTTGATCAAAACAAATTCTTTTGGGACATATAAAATATGTTTTCAAACCACAAAAGTATAAAATTTTCAAATATGAACTTCACTCAATGTTTTGCCCAAATAAAAATTCAAATAAGTTCATGTTTGAATTAAATTCATTTAATTCTTGCTTAAACTTGTTTAATTCATAAATACTTTATTTGGAATCCTTTTTCAACAAGTGAAACATGTATTCCAACTAAAATCTTGTTTTATTTTCAAATATGAACTTTGTTATCTATTTTGAACAATTAAAATTGGTGAAAACAACAAATGCTTGTGTGACACCTTTAAGTAACCAAAATTCCAACACTTAATAAATGAATTTCTAAACTTGTTAAGCCTTATTTCCATTTGGTTCTATTGTTGTTATTTTGCTGTTTTCCTCATCCATGCATCATGCTAATCCACCTTCATATAATGATTAGTTGTAAAACAATTAATTCAACCATAATTCATGGGCTTTCCATATGCAATCCAATTGCATATGGGTCCATTTAATCCTATTTCTATCTTGTCAACTAGTTTATTTTGATGCAACCATTAACTTGTCATGCATCATCTTGATTGTGCACAATGCCATGATAATGATTGTTTATCTTTCTGCCTTGTTTGTTTGCTTCTTCTCGGATACACGACGACGTTGAGATCGACGATACTTACGACATCCCTTCTAAGGAGTTAGCTCAGTACCAGGCTACTGGGTTTGCAGGCAAGTTATCACTCACATGAACCATTGTGTTCCTTTCAACATTGGTTACCGATACCTTCCGTTGTCTATTTCTGCTAGCCCTATGATTAGTTGTTTCTGTTACGATCCTATCACATGAATCCCTTAACCCTGATATTGCCTCACCTCCATACCTATAACCATTGCTTGTTGCCCGTGTCTTAATAGCATGCTTAGGTTGTTTTGCTCGAGTCTGTTACCCGTTACTTTCTGTTACTATTTCATTATGTTCTGGGGGCTCGATGTTTAATCAATAAATCAATCATGCTAATGTTATCGTTAAATAATAACTTGATGATAAGGCACCGGCAGGAGGCCCTGTGTGGTTTTGAGGCCTGCTAGTGTCGACCCTAATAGGAAAAGGGTCTTGTCTACTGATCCATGATGAGCGCACTAACCGCATGTGGGAAGCGAGTATGGGCGCCCCCCTCAATTTGATTCGATTCGCATCTCGTCCAAATCGCCTCATTTAGTTCGTGTGTTCCATTTGCCGCATGCATGTTTTTGCGAGTCCAGGCCAGGGTGGAAACTTTGTAGTCGGCATATAGGGGGACACGGTCTTAGAGTGCTATGAGGGTCCCTTTTCTTCGGGGCTTTGATTAGCCGTGCGCCCAAGGTTCTTGGGCTTGATGCGAAGAAGAGTTGAGTTGTGTAGAGTACCTCGCTTGGTGGGTTTGATTCCCACCTGGCGGGATATTCTTGCGTGTACGGCCAAATTGGTGCAACCCTGCAGGGATAATCTTCTCGAGAAGCCGTGTTTTCCGCGGTTATGGATTACTTGGTGAAAGTACTGGCTAACAAGTACTCAGGACAACCTAAACATAATGATCAAACATGTTACACCCCATGATTAATAACTTGACTAGTAATAGGCTTATTGACACAATAATTTGAACCATCATAATTTCAACTGTGTGAGTTATCCTCGGATTGCTTCTTTGGATAAGGGGCGAGATCCAGGATGGGTTTGTTTGAAGTTATCTTTCAGTTGGTTACAATCCTCGATATTATCTCCTTTCTGTTAGCCGGAAGTGGTAGAATCTCTGTAGTTGGTTAGCGCAGCCAGTTGCAGCATCTTTTATATCCCCTCTCTTCCGTTGAACCCAAGGCATCTGTGCTTGGTGTTGACGGGTTACACTTTGGTGAACTGTGAGTCTTGCTCGCCAGTACGTTTATGTACTGACCCCTTTGGGGCTGTGGTTTCCGCAGACCTATGTTTCCGAGGATCTACATGGTGGCAACTACGTGGAGTATGACGAGACTGCTGACGAGTAGATAGCGGACCCGGGCAGGATCCGAGACTTCGTGGATGGGCTCCGTCTTTTCGTTTCCGGCCTCTTAGGCCTATTTGGTTCTTGTCTGTACTCAGACATGTTGAATGCTTCCGCTGTGCTGTAATGATGTATTGTTGGGGCATGTGCCCTATGAATGATTGTATTTGCTATCTCTGCTCTAATGAGAGCTATTTGCAAGTTATTTCAACCTTTTGTGTCGTAGAGATCTGATGTGATATCTTTTGTTCAAAGCTGTTGACGTACCATGTGTGATTGGTATGAAGTACGTCGACAGTAGTGCCTTTGATCTCTAGTGGATAGTTTACATCGACGATGGAATAGCAGGGCTTGTGTTGTCGCGCATAAGCGCAGGCCTACCAGGAAGCTGGGACGTGGGAGCAGTTATGCCCCATAATCCAAGCATCTGCTATCCAGTTCGTACGGTGAGTATCCCCTAGAAGTCCGGGTGCGACAAATGGTATCAGAGCCAGGTCTTCATATGAAACGGTATCAAGACGTGACGCCCCGTGATCGGGCACTATGCAGATTTCAGCATTCCCGCCAAAATCCACATAATAACCGATTCCAGGTTGCCACCTGTGATAACATTACAATAGTTCACGAATATTCCACAATTACAACAGAAACAGATAGATACAAGATGACTCAAACGAGCCAGGGATACAACTGATACAATACAAAGATCCAAATAACAGCGGAAGAAACAACATAGTGTCCGGCTACGGACAAGATACAAATTGGACTAAGAGTCCTGAAGATAACCGAGAGCGTCCAATCCCTGCCCAGGCCAAGCCGGAGGGATTCCCAAGCTAACGTCGTCAGACTTCAAACCTGTTGACTGCAATATTGAATATGCAGCCACGAAAGAGATTCGTGGGTCAGTACGGTTAAGTACTGGCAAGTGGATAAACCATACTCACAAGATACCGGCGTAGCCAGTCATCACAAGATACAAATACTTTGGGAATCAACGGAAAGGAAGGGGGTATTGCAAATAAGCGACAGCGGGCTGCACTAACCAACTACAGAACTTCTACCACTTCCGGCTAACAGAAAGAAGATAAGATCGAGGATAGTAACCAACTGAAAGTAACTCCAAACAAACCCATCCTGGATCTCGCCCCTTATCCAAAGAAGCAACCCGAGGATAACTCACACAGTTGGATTAATGAATAATGAATCAGGTTGTTGTGTCAATAAGACTATTACTAGTCAAGTTATTATCATTAGGTGTAAGTTGTTCTGAGTACTTGTTAGCCAGTACTTTCACCAAGTAATCCATAACCGCGGAAAACACGGCTTCTCGAGAAGATTTATCCCTGCAGGGGTGTGCTCCAGTACCCGTACACACTCAAGCCACCAACTAAAACTCAGGTTGGCTTGACACGGCCCAAACCATCTCTACAACCCATCCTAGGAGCCACGGAGCTATAAGGTCCCGGCCAGTCCGCTAAGCGCAGGGGTGAAAACCACACCCCCCGGCACCACAGGCCTCGCCCTATATGCATCATCATCATAAGTAACCATGGGGGATCCACCCATTATGCAAAGGAGCAAATGGAACACCCGAACTAAGTGTGGCTCTTCGGACAAGCTGCAGATCAGGTCTAAGTCGAGGGGGGTCCCATACTACCACCCGGATGCGGTGAGCACGCTCATCATGGATCAGTAGACAAGACCCTTTTCCTAATTAAGTTCGACACTAGCAGGCCTCAAAACCACAAAGGGCCTCCTGCCGGTGCCTTATCAGCATATTATTAATAACAGGTTAATTCATTAACATCGAGCCCCCAGAACATAACAATAATCTAGTAACGGAAAGTAACGGGTAACAGACTCGAGCAAAACAACCTAAGCATGCTATTAAGACACTGGCTCAACCAAAGGGGTGATAGGAGTGGAGGTGAGGCAATATCAAGGTTAAGGAATTCATGTGATGGGTTCGTAACAGAAACAACTACTACTAAGGCTAGCAGAAAAGAACAACGGAAATAATCGGTAACAGGTGATGAAAGGCAGCCATATGGCAGCAAGTGAGTATACTTGCCTGAGATCCCGCAAGGTAGCAGAACTTGTCGTTGCTCACATCATCTCAACGTCCTATCCGGGAAGAAGCAATGAACCTCGAACAAACAACGGAATGCAACAATTACTACTACGGCAAAAGATCCAGCATGATCCTATTTATATGCATGACATGGCAAGATGCAGCAGGGGAAACAACTTAAGCAATTTAATCGGAACCGGAGTCCGGAGAAATAGGAATTGGTTCAAGTTGTTTATCTAACCATCAAATTAAATGTTGTTTAGCATGGAAAACAATAAAGTAGATGAGTTAGGCAATTTAAATGGAATGGGGCAACAGCTGGAATTAATTAGCCCACACATTCCATATGTTGTCATATAGGTGAACATGCATAACAAGATCTAAAATACACAAGATAAGATGCAAACAGAGATATGGATGGCATGAACATGTTAAGGACATGAAACTGATTGGAAAACATATTTTATTTGTTTGATTTGGAATTAAAATGAATTAGTTATGAATTTTGGCAATTTCAGTTGCATTAAATAAGAGGTGAAACAATTAGTCAATTTAGATGTTGCAAACCAGAAAACAAAGTTGACGTTCAAGTGTGGCATTCAATTTTGGATGAAAAACATGTTTGGAGTATTTAATTTGGAGCAACCATTTGAAAGTTATTAATTATGCCAATTAATTAACCAATTTAAGGATTATTAAATAACATTAATTTTAATTGCCCAAATTGCAAAACAAAGTTGATAAACAGAAAGTGCATTGAATTTGGACTGAAAAAACATATTTGAGTTGTGTGTTTTGAATTAGGTATGAATTAATTATGGAATTAACCAAATTGGAAAAGAATTGTTTGAATTTGAAATTTGAAACAATTTGAATTGTTCAAAACAGGAAACAAATTGCATATTTGAAAAGTACAGGAAATTTGGATTGGAAAACATATAAAATTTGTGTTATTTGGATTTGTGGTTTGAAAGTTGTGAGCTTTTGAATTTTTAGGTTTTATTTGCAAAAGACCAGGGACTGATTTGTGATTTTACAGGGACCTAGTTGAGAGGAAGAAAAACTAGGTCTGGGTTTCAGATCCAGGGCTACTCCCTGTACCGTACCCAGAGGGGCTGACCAGTGGGGCCAGGCCGGATTGGCGCAGAGGTGGAGGGTGTGGAGGCTGACTCGGCATCCAGGGTCACCGACAGGTGGACCCTGTCCGTGCGCGCGGAAAAGGAAGAAAAAAGGGGGAGGCTTTGCCTCCCCGGGGGCTTGAACTCGCGACTTGCTGCGCCGCACCAAGGGACCGAACCACTGGGGTAACTGCCTGTTTGTGTTGGGATCGGGTTCTGACCGAACATATCCTGTGCCTGCGATGTTAACTGAACATCACCGAACAGATGCAGATTGCAGGGACGTTGGCGGAAGGAAAAACGAACGACAGCAGGCTGCAGATCCTTGCGCGCACGAGTGGAAGGGTTTGGTGATCGTGCTAGCGGCTCGGGTGTGGTGGGGATGGACAGCAAGGAGATCGCAAGGAGGGAAGGAGGCGGAGCGCACCTGCTGCTCGTGGTCGCCGTGCGGTTGTCGAGGCAGAAACGGCGGCGGAGTTGCCGGCGACGGCGCGGCCGGCTCGGGCCTCCTCCCGCCTCCGAGTCTTCGGCGAAATTGGTGGTGGATGGGAGCTGGTTCCATTCCCGGGGTCAGTATCCCTTCGAGGTGACCGTGGGGGGATGGGAAGGTGGCAGCCATGGAGCTCGGTGGTGATCGGGTGGTGGGTTCAGAAGAACAGGGTGCTGACAGAGAGGGGATGGTGGATGGCGGCGCTAGGGGAGAGGTGAGGAGCTTTAGGGTTTTAGGGCTAGCATCAGTGGGGGGGTAGGTACTTAAGGGGGCTGGTGCTTGTACGGCATGGCATCCAGGGGGTGGGGATCGATCATACGGTTCTGGAGGTGTTCGTACTGAAGGAGGAAGAAGCCAAAAACAGAAAGGGGGGGTAGATGGGCCAGAGAGGAAGTGGTGGGCTAGGGAGAAAGAAAGAAAAGAGTGGGCTGCCCTTTTCTCCACCCCTCTCTAATTATTTTTTTTTGTTGCTGTTTGCTCTTCATTATGAACAATTTTTTTCCTTGGAAAGGATGGCAAGGAAAATAGATATAGAATTTTGGGGGGGGGGGGGTTCATTTTATAATTAAGTTTTATTAGTTGCAAAACAGTGATTAAAAGTAAGGTAGGTTGGATTTCAAAATTGGACTTATTAGTTGAATTTTAAAGGGTTAGTTGGATTTCAACTATTAGTTTGATTTGGGAAGAAAATTTGGAAAGCACAATTTTATTTAATAAACTCAAGCAATTATGCAAACAGTATTGAATTTAATTTGTTTGCCAATTTTTAATTGTTAAACCCATGTTGAAATATGATGAGTAGAATTGATTTGATTGGGATTTGGTTATTTGAATTTACCATTAGGGTTTTGAACAATTTAAATTGTTTTGGAGTTTTGAGTGGTTTGGAAAACATGATGCAATGCCTATGATGCATGGGATGCAAAACAAAAGAAAACAAACAACTTTCTAGCCTAAGGTAACACCCCAGGTGTTACAGACGACCCCACTAACAAGGGATTGCGCCCTCGCAATCCACCTGCTAACCCGGGAGGGGAAAGAAGTTCGACTATCGATTCTTCGTGCTTCCAGTTTGATCTCCTCGACACCACTAACAAGGGCTTCTCGACACCACTAACAAGAGATTCTTGCTCGGAGTGACGACGATGTTCTTCCACCAGGAATCTTCCGATGATCGAACCTATTAGGTTAAAGGCTCAGAAAACGTCCACCCACGTAGGATCCTAACACTTTGAAAGATAGACAAGGGGGAGACTCCAAAACAAATAAGATGGGAGGGGAAAATGGAATATGGATAAGGAGAAAACAAGAATCCTATCGAGATGTTTTTCCAAAATAGTTTAGCAGAAATAGTTTTGGACACTCTAGAAACAACGACCGTTAGCGAGGTTATCCTACAGGCTTTGCGGACCTGTTGCTTCGATAACCATTCGTATCGAAACAATCTCGGGAATCGGAAACCATGCTCTGATACCATTTGTGACGCCCCGTGATCGGGCACTATGCAGATTTCAGCATTCCCGCCAAAATCCAGATAATAACCGATTCCAGGTTGCCACCTGTGATAACATTACAATAGTTCACGAATATTCCACAATTACAACAGAAACAGATAGATACAAGATGACTCAAACGAGCCAGGGATACAACTGATACAATACAAAGACCCAAATAACAGCGGAAGAAACAACATAGTGTCCGGCTACGGACAAGATACAAATTGGACTAAGAGTCCTGAAGATAACCGAGAGCGTCCAATCCCTGCCCAGGCCAAGCCGGAGGGATTCCCAAGCTAACGTCGTCAGACTTCAAACCTGTTGACTGCAATATTGAATATGCAGCCACGAAAGAGATTCGTGGGTCAGTACGGTTAAGTACTGGCAAGTGGATAAACCATACTCACAAGATACCGGCGTAGCCAGTCATCACAAGATACAAATACTTTGGGAATCAACGGAAAGGAAGGGGGTATTGCAAATAAGCGACAGCGGGCTGCACTAACCAACTACAGAACTTCTACCACTTCCGGCTAACAGAAAGAAGATAAGATCGAGGATAGTAACCAACTGAAAGTAACTCCAAACAAACCCATCCTGGATCTCGCCCCTTATCCAAAGAAGCAACCCGAGGATAACTCACACAGTTGGATTAATGAATAATGAATCAGGTTGTTGTGTCAATAAGACTATTACTAGTCAAGTTATTATCATTAGGTGTAAGTTGTTCTGAGTACTTGTTAGCCAGTACTTTCACCAAGTAATCCATAACCGCGGAAAACACGGCTTCTCGAGAAGATTTATCCCTGCAGGGGTGTGCTCCAGTACCCGTACACACTCAAGCCACCAACTAAAACTCAGGTTGGCTTGACACGACCCAAACCATCTCTACAACCCATCCTAGGAGCCACGGAGCTATAAGGTCCCGGCCAGTCCGCTAAGCGCAGGGGTGAAAACCACACCCCCCGGCACCATAGGCCTCGCCCTATATGCATCATCATCATAAGTAACCATGGGGGATCCACCCATTATGCAAAGGAGCAAATGGAACACCCGAACTAAGTGTGGCTCTTCGGACAAGCTGCAGATCAGGTCTAAGTCGAGGGGGGTCCCATACTACCACCCGGATGCGGTGAGCACGCTCATCATGGATCAGTAGACAAGACCCTTTTCCTAATTAAGTTCGACACTAGCAGGCCTCAAAACCACAAAGGGCCTCCTGCCGGTGCCTTATCAGCATATTATTAATAACAGGTTAATTGATTAACATCGAGCCCCCAGAACATAACAATAATCTAGTAACGGAAAGTAACGGGTAACAGACTCGAGCAAAACAACCTAAGCATGCTATTAAGACACTGGCTCAACCAAAGGGGTGATAGGAGTGGAGGTGAGGCAATATCAAGGTTAAGGAATTCATGTGATGGGTTCGTAACAGAAACAACTACTACTAAGGCTAGCAGAAAAGAACAACGGAAAGAATCGGTAACAGGTGATGAAAGGCAGCCATATGGCAGCAAGTGAGTATACTTGCCTGAGATCCCGCAAGGTAGCAGAACTTGTCGTTGCTCACATCATCTCAACGTGCTATCCGGGAAGAAGCAATGAACCTCGAACAAACAACGGAATGCAACAATTACTACTACGGCAAAAGATCCAGCATGATCCTATTTATATGCATGACATGGCAAGATGCAGCAGGGGAAACAACTTAAGCAATTTAATCGGAACCGGAGTCCGGAGAAATAGGAATTGGTTCAAGTTGTTTATCTAACCATCAAATTAAATGTTGTTTAGCATGGAAAACAATAAAGTAGATGAGTTAGGCAATTTAAATGGAATGGGGCAACAGCTGGAATTAATTAGCCCACACATTCCATATGTTGTCATATAGGTGAACATGCATAACAAGATCTAAAATACACAAGATAAGATGCAAACAGAGATATGGATGGCATGAACATGTTAAGGACATGAAACTGATTGGAAAACATATTTTATTTGTTTGATTTGGAATTAAAATGAATTAGTTATGAATTTTGGCAATTTCAGTTGCATTAAATAAGAGGTGAAACAATTATTCAATTTAGATGTTGCAAACCAGAAAACAAAGTTGACATTCAAGTGTGGCATTCAATTTTGGATGAAAAACATGTTTGGAGTATTTAATTTGGAGCAACCATTTGAAAGTTATTAATTATGCCAATTAATTAACCAATTTAAGGATTATTAAATAACATTAATTTTAATTGCCCAAATTGCAAAACAAAGTTGATAAACAGAAAGTGCATTGAATTTGGACTGAAAAAACATATTTGAGTTGTGTGTTTTGAATTAGGTATGAATTAATTATGGAATTAACCAAATTGGAAAAGAATTGTTTGAATTTGAAATTTGAAACAATTTGAATTGTTCAAAACAGGAAACAAATTGCATATTTGAAAAGTACAGGAAATTTGGATTGGAAAACATATAAACTTTGTGTTATTTGGATTTGTGGTTTGAAAGTTGTGAGCTTTTGAATTTTTAGGTTTTATTTGCAAAAGACCAGGGACTGATTTGTGATTTTACAGGGACCTAGTTGAGAGGAAGAAAAACTAGGTCTGGGTTTCAGATCCAGGGCTACTCCCTGTACCGTACCCAGAGGGGCTGACCAGTGGGGCCAGGCCGGATTGGCCCAGAGGTGGAGGGTGTGGAGGCTGACTGGGCATCCAGGGTCACCGACAGGTGGACCCTGTCCGTGCGCGCGGAAAAGGAAGAAAAAAGGGGGAGGCTTTGCCTCCCCGGGGGCTTGAACTCGCGACTTGCTGCGCCGCACCAAGGGACCGAACCACTGGGGTAACTGCCTGTTTGTGTTGGGATCGGGTTCTGACCGAACATATCCTGTGCCTGCGATGTTAACTGAACATCACCGAACAGATGCAGATTGCAGGGACGTTGGCGGAAGGAAAAACGAACGACAGCAGGCTGCAGATCCTTGCGCGCACGAGTGGAAGGGTTTGGTGATCGTGCTAGCGGCTCGGGTGTGGTGGGGATGGACAGCAAGGAGATCGCAAGGAGGGAAGGAGGCGGAGCGCACCTGCTGCTCGTGGTCGCCGTGCGGTTGTCGAGGCAGAAACGGCGGCGGAGTTGCCGGCGACGGCGCGGCCGGCTCGGGCCTCCTCCCGCCTCCGAGTCTTTGGCGAAATTGGTGGTGGATAGGAGCTGGTTCCATTCCCGGGGTCAGTATCCCTTCGAGGTGACCGTGGGGGGATGGGAAGGTGGCAGCCATGGAGCTCGGTGGTGATCGGGTGGTGGGTTCAGAAGAACAGGGTGCTGACAGAGAGGGGATGGTGGATGGCGGCGCTAGGGGAGAGGTGAGGAGCTTTAGGGTTTTAGGGCTAGCATCAGAGGGGGGGTAGGTACTTAAGGGGGCTGGTGCTTGTACGGCATGGCATCCAGGGGGGTGGGGATCGATCATACGGTTCTGGAGGTGTTCGTACTGAAGGAGGAAGAAGCCAAAAACAGAAAGGGGGGGTAGATGGGCCAGAGAGGAAGTGGTGGGCTGGGGAGAAAGAAAGAAAAGAGTGGGCTGCCCTTTTCTCCACCCCTCTCTAATTATTTTTTTTGTTGCTGTTTGCTCTTCATTATGAACAATTTTTTTCCTTGGAAAGGATGACAAGGAAAATAGATATAGAATTTTGGGGGGGGGGGGGTTTCATTTTATAATTAAGTTTTATTAGTTGCAAAATAGTGATTAAAAGTAAGGTAGGTTGGATTTCAAAATTGGACTTATTAGTTGAATTTTAAAGGGTTAGTTGGATTTCAACTATTAGTTTGATTTGGGAAGAAAATTTGGAAAGCACAATTTTATTTAATAAACTCAAGCAATTATGCAAACAGTATTGAATTTAATTTGTTTGCCAATTTTTAATTGTTAAACCCATGTTGAAATATGATGAGTAGAATTGATTTGATTGGGATTTGGTTATTTGAATTTACCATTAGGGTTTTGAACAATTTAAATTGTTTTGGAGTTTTGAGTGGTTTGGAAAACATGATGCAATGCC
This sequence comes from Alopecurus myosuroides, assembly GCA_028641055.1. Lineage (NCBI taxonomy): Eukaryota > Viridiplantae > Streptophyta > Magnoliopsida > Poales > Poaceae > Alopecurus > Alopecurus myosuroides. The sequence continues at coordinate 296,113,898 of CM054061.1, forward strand.
TATGATGCATGGGATGCAAAACAAAAGAAAACAAACAACTTTCTAGCCTAAGGTAACACCCCAGGTGTTACAGTAACACCTGGGGTGTTACCTGTTTGTTTTCTTTTTGCTTGCATCATCTGCATCCCATAAGCATTGCATCATGTTTTCCAAACCAATCAAAACTTCAAAACAATTTAAGTTGTTCAAAACCCTAATGGTAAATTTCCAATTCAACTTAAAATTCAAATCATTTCAATCATAAAGGGCATGATCAAATGGTGGTTTAAAAATCAAATTCTTGCCAACTATTAAATTCAATGATGATTGCAAAATTGCTTGAGATTAATAAATAAAATTTGTTTATTTTCCAAAATTTCCAACCAAACCCTAATTGAAAAATCCAACTAACAACTTTAATTCAATTGTAATTTCAACCTTGTGAAAGTAATGCCAACTTTTGCTTTCATTTTGCTGTTTTGAAAATATTGAATAAACTAAACCCCTCCTAATTTTATTTTTTCCTTCTCTCCTCTCATCTTTTACAAAAAAAAATATAATAAGGAAAAATAAATAAAAAGAAAGCAAAGCAAGGAGAGAGGGAGCAACCTATCTAACCCTAAGCCCAGCCCACTCCCTTCTTTTCTTTCTCCCCCCAGGCCCACTCTCTTTTTCTTCTGGCCCAACCCTCCTCTCTGTTGTCTTCTTCTCCCACAGTACGAACACCTCCAGAACCGTATGATTGATCCCCACCCCCTGGATGCCATGCCGTACAAGCACCAGCCCCCTTAAGTACCTACCCCCCCTCTGATGCTAGCCCTAAAACCCTAAAGCTCCTCACCTCTCCCCTAGCGCCGCCATCCACCATCCCCTCTCTGTCAGCACCCTGTTCTTCTGAACCCACCACCCGATCACCACCGAGCTCCATGGCTGCCACCTTCCCATCCCCCCACGGTCACCTCGAGGGGATACTGACCCCGGGAATGGAACCAGCTCCCATCCACCACCAATTTCGCCGAAGACTCGGAGGCGGGAGGAGGCCCGAGCTGGCCTCGCCGACGCCGGCAAGTTTCTGCCGTTGCTGTACCTCGTCGACAGCCAGTATCAGGTGCGCCTCGTCCCCCTTCCTCGATCGCCCTGCCTACCCTTCTCTCCCCTCTTGTCCGCCTCCACACGGCCCACACAAGCACCGGCAGCCGCTAACAACGCGCGCCGCGGCAGCAGGCAGTTGTCGCCGGTGACCTCTTCTCGGATGCGAACGTTCTGTCGCTGGCAGCGACTGCAGTTTCAGTTTTTCAGTTAGCCGCGCGCGGACAGAAGATAACCTTGCTCGCTACCCCCTGTCTATCACAAAACAAGCACTAGCACAATGGTTCGGTTCCCTTCCGCACATCTGGGCGACCCGGGATCGAGTCCCGCGGGGCGCAATCTTTTCGCCCCAATTCTTTTCCCTCACGCGCGCGGGTTGGGCCCACTGGTCATGGACCTGGCAGGCCACCTCAGCCGCACCAGCCTCGCTGGCATCCCGCGTGGCCCCGGGCCCGCGCGGCAGCCTCTGTGGCTGGGGTGCGCCTCGGTGCACGACCAGATCCAGATCTGGATCTGGCTAGTTTGCACCAAGCCCCCTGCGTGATTCTTTTTTTTCGCACAAGCCCCTGTTCCAATGTTTCCTTCACAGTTAAGCCCCTGCTTTTTACAGAAATAACCCTAAACTTCAAATGCTCCTAATTTTCAAACCACAAATCCAAATGCCACAAATTTTATATGTATCCCAAACAAAATTTCATGAACTTTTCAAATATCACATTTGTTTGCTGTTTTGCACAATTCAAATTGTTTCAAATTTCAAATTCAAACAATTCTCTTCCAATTAGGTTAATTCCATAATTAATTCATAATTAATTCAATTAACTCAAATAAAATATGTTTCTCAGTCCAAATTCAATGTACTTTCTGTTTATCAACTTTGTTTTGCAATTTGGGCAAAAAAAAATAATGTTATTTAATAATCCTTAAATTGTTTAATTAAATGGCATAATTAATAACTTTCAACTGGTTGCTCCAAATTAAATACTCAAAACATGTTTTCCATCCAAAATTAAATGCCACACTTGAATATCAACTTTGTTTTCTGGTTTGCAACCTTTAAATTGAATAATTGTTTCACCTCTTATTTAATGCAACTGAAATTACCAAAATTCATAACTAATTCATTTTAATTCCAAATCAAACAAATAAAGTATGTTTTCCAATCAGTTTCATGTCCTTATCATGCTCATGCCATTCATATCTCTGTTTGCATCTTATCTTGTGCATTTTAGATCTTGTTATGCATGTTCACCTATATGACAACATATGGGATGTGTGGGCTAATTAATTCCAGCTGTTGCCCCCTTCCATTTAAATTGCCTAACTCATCTACTTTATTGTTTTCCATGCTAAACAACATTTAATTTGATGGTTAGATAAACAACTTGAACCAATTCCTAATTCTCCGGACTCCGGTTCCGATTAAATTGCTTAAGTTGTTTCCCCTGTTGCATCTTGCCATGTCATGCATATAAAATAGGATCATGCTGGATCTTTCGCCGTAGTAGTAATTGTTGCATCCGGTGTTTGTTCGAGGTTCGCTGCTTCTTCCCAGATAGGACGTTGAGATGATGTGAGCAACGACAAGTTCTGCTACCTAGCGGGATCTCAGGCAAGTATACTCACTTGCTGCCATATGGCTACCTTTCATCACCTGTTACCGATTCTTTCCGTTGCTCTTATTCTAGCCTGTTGTTTCGATGCTTGTGTCTCGATCCTATTATATGTTTACCTTGCAGCCATGATATAGCCTTCCTTCCACTTCCTATTAACTGTTGTTTGTTTACCTTGTTGGCCCCCGTGTCGTAGTTGCATGCTTAGTGTTGTTTGCGCTCAAGTCTTGTGGTCCGTCTTATCACCTGTTTAGTTGATAGCTGGGTTTCAGTTCAATCAACAATTTGTTATTGTTTTGGGTAATAATAATTTGATGATAAGGCACCGGCAGGAGGCCCGGGTTAGGGTTTTGAGGCCTGCTAGTGTCGAACTTAATTAGGAAAAGGGTCTTGTCTACTGATCCATGATGAGCGTGCTCACCGCATCCGGGTGGTAGTATGGGACCCCCCTCGACTTAGATCTGATCTGCAGCTTGTCCGAAGAGCCACACTTAGTTCGGGTGTTCCATTTGCTCCTTGCATAATGGGTTGATCACCCATGGTTACTGATGATGATGATGGTGATGATGCACATAGGGAGAGGCCTGTGGTGCCGGGGGGTGTGGTTTTCACCCCTGCGCTTAGCGGACTGGCCGGGACCTTATAGCTCCGTGGCTCCTAGGATGGGTTGTAGAGATGGTTTGGGTCGTGTCAAGCCAACCTGAGTTTTAGTTGGTGGCTTGAGTGTGTACGGGTACTGGAGCACACCCTGCAGGGATAAATCTTCTCGAGAAGCCATGTTTTCCGCGGTTATGGATTACTTGGTGAAAGTACTGGCTAACAAGTACTCAGACAACTTACACCTAATGATAATAACTTGACTAGTAATAGTCTTATCGACACAACAACCTGATCCATTATTCATTAATCCAACTGTGTGAGTTATCCTCGGATTGCTTCTTTGGATAAGGCGCGAGATCCAGGATGGGTTTGTTTGGAGTTACTTTCAGTTGGTTACGATCCTCGATCTTATCTTCTTTCTGTTAGCCGGAAGTTGTAGTATCTCTCTGTAGTTGGTTAGTGCAGCCTGATGTCGCTTATTTGCAATAACCCCTTCCTTTCCGTTGATCCTAAAGTATTTGTATCTTGTGATGACTGGCTACGCCGGTATCTTGTGAGTATGGGTTTTTATCCACTTGCCAGTACTTAACCGTACTGACCCACGAATCTCTTTCGTGGCTGCAAATTCCAACTTGCAGTCAACAGGTTTGAAGTCTGACGACGTTAGCTTGGGAATCCCTCCGGCTTGGCCTGGGCAGGGATTGGACGCTCTCGGTTATCTTCAGGACTCTTAGTCCAATTTGTATCTTGTCCGTAGCCGGACGTTTGTTTCTTCCGCTGTTATTTGGATCTTTGTAATGTATCAGTTGTAACCCTGGCTCGTTTGAGTCATCTTGTATCTATCTGTTTCTGTTGTAATTGTGGATTATTCGTGAACTATTGTAATGTTATCACAAGTGGCAACCTGGAATCGGTTATTATGTGGATTTTGGCGGGAATGCTGAAATCTGCATAATGCCCGATCTCGGGGCGTCACCCATTTGTCGCACCCGGACTTCTAGGGGATACTCACAGTCCGTCAAACAGTAGATAAATGGCTTACGGGGCATACCGGCACCCGCATCTCAATATGAGCAGGCCAACACGTAAACGTGTGACAACCATTATCTCACTATTCATCGTCTGCGCAAACCATCCCATAGAAATCCAGACACTTCCGTTGACGTACTTCAAAACATACACACATGGTACGTCAACGGCGTTTGAACAAGTGATATCACAACAGATCTCTACGACACAAAAGATTGAAATAAGTTGCAACTGGCCCTCACTAGGGCAGAGAATAGCAAATACAATCATTTAGAGGGCACATGCCCCAACAATTCATCATTACATCACAGCGGAAGCATTCAAAATGTCTGAGTAGAGACAAAAACCAAATGGGCCTAAGAGGCCGGAAACGAAAAGACGGAGCCCATCCACGAAGTCTCGGATCCTGCCCGGGTCCGCTATCTACTCGTCAGCAGTCTCGTCGTCATACTCCACGTAGTAGCCACCATGGAGATCCTCGGAAACGTCGTCTGCGTAAACCACAGCCCCAAAGGGGTCAGTACATAAACGTACTGGCAAGCAAGACTCACAGTTCACCAAAGTGTAGCCCGTCAACACCAAGCACAGATGCTTTGGGTTCAACGGAAGAAAGGGGATATAAAAGATGCTGCAACTGGCTGCGCTAACCAACTACAGAGAACTACAACTTCCAACTAACAGAAAGGGGATAAGATCGAGTGTTGTAACCAACTGAAAGATAACTTCAAACAAACCCATCCTGGATCTCGCCCCTTATCCGAAGAAGCAATCCGAGGATAACTCACACAGTTGGATTAATGATGGTTCAGATTATTGTGTCAATAAGCCTGTTACTAGTCAAGTTGTTAATCATTGGGTGAAAGGTGGTTAATCATTAGGTTTAAGTTGTCCTGAGTACTTGTTAGCCAGTACTTTCACCAAGTAGTCCATAACCGCGGAAAACACGGCTTCTCGAGAAGATTATCCCTGCAGGGTTGCACCAATTTGGCCGTACACGCAAGAATATCCCGCCAGGTGGGAATCAAACCCACCAAGCGAGGTACTCTACACAACTCAACTCTTCTTCGCATCAAGCCCAAAGAACCTTGGGCGCACGGCTAATCAAGCCCCGAAGAAAAGGGACCCTCATAGCACTCTAAGACCGTGTCCCCCTATATGCCGACTACAAAGTTTCCACCCTGGCCTGGGCTCGCAAAAACATGCATGCGGAAAATGGTATCAGAGCCTGTCTGCCTGTAGGATCCCTTTTTACTGGTCGCAGTTGAGTCTAGAAACTATTTTGTAGCTATATAGGAAAAATGAAACGTGAGAGTAGGAATTCTGTTCTTTTTCTTCTTTCCCCACCCACCCTCCCTTTTCTGGTAAGGAAGTGTAACGTTGTTTTCCCTTCTCATCTAAACTTTCAAGTTAGGATTTCACGAATTCTGGTTTCTCTAGGATGGTTATATCTACTAGACCATAGGAATGGAGGTGGTTGTGACATGATTTATCATGTTGCCTACTCATGATTGAGAACGGAGGCGTGTAAGCCCCGGAAGCAGATCCTCTATTCCTTAAGAAGTAGATATTGATCCTTTAGAAGCCCGGATGGGTTTTCCGTAGTACCTCAGGAGTTTTGTTCTCGTTTTCCCGGAGTTGCTTCATTATCCTGTTCTTCTCAACATCCTTTTCGTCCGTTGAAATCTTGTTGTTGTTTTCCACTTCAGATCTTCTACCGGCGTCTAATCAAAACTTCCTCGTAAACTCTGTTTCAGCTAAATTGATACCGGATCATCACATTCCTTTGTGTCAAGATCTTTTCCACAACATACAACCTATTTATGGTTCCACTAAGCAATCAAATCACCGTTCACTCTTCGGGATCTCAAATGTTGATTCTGTTTTTCAAAACAAATCAAAATTCAAAACAATTTAAACTTTCACCCCCCTGCTCCAAATTTCCAATTTCAAAATTTCAAACTAACCCACTCCATTGTTTTTCCACTGGTTGAATTTGTTCTAATCAAATTGCTTGGTAATAAAATTTTCCCTGTTATCAAAACCCTAATGGCAAATTAAATTCAAATCATTTTCAATCATAATGGGCATGATCCAATTGTGGTTTGGCAATTAAACTCTTGCAAACAAATTAAGTCAATAAGATTTCATCATTGTTTGAGTTAGTGGAATAACATTGTTTAAAATTCAATCTTTATGAAATGCTATGGAAAATTCAAATAACAACTTTAAAACTCAAATAAAGATTTCAAATCTTGGGACTTAATGTTCACAGTTGCATTGATTTGTTGTTTGCAATTAATAAAACATTTCATATCAAATAATACCCCCAAACTCTATGGAACAAACAAATTCACTTAACAAACTTTAAATCAAATTAAATCTTCAAATTGTGAAATAATGTTCACTTTGCTTTAATTGTTGTTTTGGGAAAATTAACACAAAATAATTTATAAAAGAAAACCCTAAACCCCCCAAATGCTATTCCTATTTTGTTTTTCCTCTTTAATCCTTTACAAAAAAAATGCTCATAAGGAAAAATCTAAAGCAAAAAAAAAGGAGGAGAGAGGGCAGCCCCATCCTCTTTCTCCCTAAAGCCCACTCCCTTCTTTTCTTTCTCCCCCCAGCCCATCTATTCCTTCTGGCCCACCTCCTTTTCCCTGTCGTCCTTTTCTTCCTCCTGTCGCTGTCACCTGTACGAACAGAAGCAAACCATCCGATCATCCTTCCCCCCCCCTCCAGATGCTTGCCGTAGTGGCATCCCCCCTCCTTAAGTATCCCCCTCTACCCTAGACCCCTAGAAACCCTAGCTAGCTCCTTCCCAGCGCCGCCAACTCCTCTCCCTCTTCCCCCCGAGCCTTCTGTTCTTCTGAACATCAACAGAGCTGAACCACCACTGCCATCCCCTAGCTCCAACCGATCTGATCACCTCGAGGAGGATCTGTTCCCGGGAATGGAACAAGCAACCCTCCCTCACCAAGATCTCCGAAGGCGCCATCGCGAGGTAACGCTCCAAATCGCCGCCCTTCTCCTCTGCCTTTCCTCCTTGGCGCCATGGACCTCTGGTCCATCCTCTGAATTTTCTTTCGGCTCGATCGCACGATGCAGAAACACACCAACAACCGCATCACCTCCAACCGCAACCCCAGCACGCTTGGCTGCCTTGCTGCATCCGCGAGGTCGCCCCAACGCGCGCGGATCAACAGCAACCACCGCCGATCTTCTCTGAACCGCAGTTGAAAGTCTGCACTTTTGGTTTCTGTCAAAATTCAGTAATGCACTCGATGTTCACCTTTTCTTTCGTCAGTTACTGAACCAACACAACGAAGCGCAGTAGCGCATTGGCTATGCTCCCTCTCGCCCGCGCAGGAGGTCTCGGGGTCGAACCCCCGCGGCCGCCCTTTTTCTGAATTTTGGTTCGCTCCCGGTTAACTGAACATAACCCCCCCGAGTTCCCTTTCTGTCACAACTAGCGCACTATCCCATCTGGTTCAGGTTCCCTTGCGCCACCAGGAGGTGGGGTGATCGAGTCCCCCCTCTCCCAATAAAAACAACCTTTTTTATTTTCAAATATTTTGGTCACAGAACTTTCTGGTATTCACCAATAGGCCCCTGGTAATTATTCTAGCCCCTGGAAAATTATTTCTAAGTCCCTGGTTCACTAAAAAAATGGCAGATTGCACCTCAATTTGGTAAATTGCATAACTATTTCATTTTAACTCCAATTTTCACTTTTTAAATATGTTTTCTGTCCCAAATTAAATGTTCTATCCAAATATAAAATTTGTTTACTGTTTTGAATATTTTAAATTGGTGCAAAATTTGAAAACTTGTCAAATTCACTTAAACTTGCAAAATTCATAACTTGTTCATAAAAATTCCAAATTGCACAAAATAAATATGCTTTCCAATCAACTTTTCATGTACTTTCCAAATATAAATTTTGTTTGCTGTTTTGAATAATTTAAATTGCTGAAAACAACTGTTTCTTGTTTAATGCATTTAAAATTGCCAAAATAATAACTTGCTCATTTTAAATCCAATTTCAACAAATGAAATATGTTTTCCATGCAAAATTAAACCACCTTTTCAAATATAAAATTTGTTTCATGTTTAATTCATTTAATATTGTTAAATTTATAACTTGATCAAAACAAATTCTTTTGGGACATATAAAATATGTTTTCCAACCATAAAAGTATAAACTTTTGAAATATGAATTTGGTTTAATGTTTTGAACAAATAAAAATTCAAATAAGTTCATGTTTGAATTAAATTCATTTAATTCTTGCTTAAACTTGTTTAATTCATAAATAATTAATTTGAAATCCTTTTTCAACAAGTGAAACATGTATTCCACCTAAAATTGTGTGTTCTTATCAAATATGAACTTTGTTATCTGTTTTGAACACTTTAACTTGTTGAAAACAACAATTACTTGTGTGACATGTTTTAAGTAACCAAACTTTCCAAACTTAATCAATGATTTCCCAAACTTGTTCCAATCCTTTCTCACTTGCATCTATCATTGTTATCTGTTGTTATTTTGTTGTTTTCCTCATCCATGCATCATGCTAATCCACCTTCACCTGTTGATTAATTGGAAAACAATTGTTTCAACCATAATTCATGGGCTATTCATATGCAACTCAATTTGCATATGGGTTCATTTAAATCTGTTTATCTTGTCAACTAGTTTATTCTGATGCATCTTTAACCTGTCATGCATCCATATCTTGATCATGCTGGATCTTTTGCCGTAGTAGTAATTGTTGCATCCGGTGTTTGTTCGAGGTTCGTTGCTTCTTCCCGGATAGGACGTTGAGATGATGTGAGCAACGACAAGTTCTGCTACCTTGCGGGATCTCAGGCAAGTATACTCACTTGCTGCCAAATGGCTGCCTTTCATCACTTGTTACCGATACTTTCCGTTGTTCTGTTCTGCTATCCTTAGTAGTAGTTGTTTCTGTTACGAACCCATCACATGAATCCCTTAACCTTGATATTGCCTCACCTCCACACCTATAACCATTGCTTGTGCCCGTGTCTTACTAGCATGCTTAGGGTTGTTTTGCTCGAGTCTGTTACCCGTTACTTTCTGTTATTACTTCATTATGTTCTGGGGGCTCGATGTTTAATCAATCAATCATGCTAATGTTACTATTAATAATAATTTGATGATAAGGCACCGGCAGGAGGCCCTTGTGGTTTTGAGGCCTGCTAGTGTCGACCCTAATAGGAAAAGGGTCTTGTCTACTGATCCATGATGAGCGCACTACCCGCATGTGGGAAGCGAGTATGGGCGCCCCCCTCAATTTGACTCGATTCGCATCTCGTCCAAATCGCCTCATTTAGTTCGGGCTTTCCATTTGCTGCATGCATGATCTTGCGAGCCCTTGGATCCCGGGTGGAACTTTCGTAGTCGGCATATAGGAGGGCACGTTCTTAGAGTGCTATGAGGGTCCATTTTCTTCTGGGCTCGATTAGCCGTGCGCCTAAGGTGCTTTGGGCTTGATGCGAAGAAGAGTTGAGTTGTGTAGAGTACCTCGCTTGGTGGGTTAGCTCCCCATCTGGCGGGTTATTCTTGCGTGTACGGCTAAATTGGTGCAACCCTGCAGGGATAATCTTCTCGAGAAGCCGTGTTTTCCGCGGTTATGGATTACTTGGTGAAAGTACTGGCTAACAAGTACTCAGGACAACTTAAACATAATGATCAAACATGTTACACCCAATGATTAATAACTTGACTAGTAATAGGTTCATTCACACAATAACTTGATTCACCTCTAATACCACTGTGTGTTTTATCCTCGGATTTCTTCTTCGGATAAGGGGCGAGATCCAGGATGGGTTTGTTTGGAGTTACTTCCAGTTGGTTACAATACTCGATCTTATCTCCTTTCTGATAGCCGGAAGTTGTAGTATCTCTCCGTAGTTGGTTAGTGCAGCCTGCTGTCGCTTATTTGCAATAACCCCTTCCTTTCCATTGATCCTAAAGTATTTGTATCTTGTGATGACTGGCTACGCCGGTATCTTGTGAGTATGGGTTTTATCCCCCTTGCCAGTACTTAACCGTACTGACCCACGAATCTCTTTCGTGGCTGCAAATTCCAACTTGCAGTCAACAGGTTTGAAGTCTGACGATGTTAGCTTGGGAATCCCTCCGTCTTGGCCTGGGCAGGGATTGGACGCTCTCGGTTATCTTCAGGACTCTTAGTCCAATTTGGATCTTGTCCGTAGACGGACGATATGTCGTTTCTTCCGCTGTTATTTGGATCTTTGTAATGTATCAGTTGTATCCCTGGCTCGTTTGAGTCATCTTGTATCTATCTGTTTCTGTTGTAATTGTGGATTATTCGTGAACTATTGTAATGTTATCATAAATGGCAACCTGGAATCGGTTATTATGCGGATTTGGCGGGAATGCTGAAATCTGCATAGTGCCCGATCTCGGGGCGTCACGTAACATCCCAAGTATGAAAATACCCCTAGAATGCTTGTTCTTTGTTTTATTTCAAGCAATGCATCATGTCATCATCTCATTGCATTTGATTTATTGTTGTTTGCATTTGTTTCTTAATTATTGCAATTGTTTTCCACTGTTTTCACAACTCAAATTCAAACCTTATTCAAACATTGGTTTCATACTTGCTCTGTTACAACATTTTGAATAAAAATCACAAATAATAACAATCAATTTGGTTCCATGTTTTCCATAATGATCACTTGTGAAAATGATGTTTTAAATCAATTATTTATTTTTCAAACACAATTTAAAATTCAAATTCAAGCACACAAACAGAACCATTTTGAAATCATGTTGATAACCAAATCAAATTAACTCAATTTGCTTTTTACCATAGGGGTTACCCTATTTAAATGGTTGATTTTATTAATGTTATTAATATTAACCATTTCACTCAAATTTGGTTCAAATTTCAAAAAGCAATCAAATGTTTAAATTTTTGAAAATGGAAGTTGCCAAATGATTGCATTTGGCCTAAAGAGTCTATCTGAATTTTTTCAGATTTTTCCCTAAACTAAAACCTATGATTTTCTTCCAAAAGCAAATGCTACAAAAAAAAATATAAAACAGAGAAAAATAAAAAACGAGCAGCACCTAACAGCGCGCGCAGCAGATAAGCAGCCCAGCCCGCTAAGCCTACCCGCGCGCGCGCGACCCAGCCCGCTATCTCCCCACTTACCGCTTCGCTTGCGCCAAGATTCGTGCCGCCCTTCTATTTCTCCTTCGTCTCGCGGTACGGCAGGCAATCGGAGGTGTCCACCGCGACCCCGCGGCGACTCCGGCGGCCCCCGACGCTCTCCTCGCCTATAAGTAGCGCCTAGGGCACCCGGCATCAACCCTAGGTCGCTAGGGTTCCTCTCACCTCGCTGTTGGCACGCGTAGAGATAAACGAAAACTTTTTCCTACGCGATACTACCAAGATCTAGCCGAGGTAGAAGGCCACGAGTATTACCACTAGACGCGCAGGTGCGGATTATCGATGTAGCGCGTCAGGTCGGGGCAGTGCAGTCCCACGATCCGGTCCGGCCGATCCAATCCCTCGAACGTCGAAGTGCTGAACGTACAGCACCTCTGCCGGTATCCACACGTACGAGGAGGAGCTCCGACGGCGGACTGCTAGGTCCGGTGCGGCGGCTGGACTGAGTGGGGCTAGGGTTCCCAACGCATGGGAGAGTGGACTAACGTGCCCGCTGGGCAACCTGCACCCCTCTTTATATAGCGTATGGTAATGGGCTTCACAACACTTGTGGCCCATTCCCTCCGTGAGTCCGACTCACTAACTCAGTCCATTTCCGGTTCAGGTCCAACCCAACCAATGCTTGCTCCCGCTCTTAAGTGTGCGACCCTGCAGGCTCATGGCGACATGGACACGATTGGAGTCCTACTCCCAATCGATCAATCGGTAGCGGCTCCTAGCAGAACGTGCCGACTCCCAAGTCCCATTGAGTCATGACGACATACCTTTCAATGCGATATTCATCTTAGTCCCTTTTGCCTCACGATATACCTTGTCGAGCTATAGGCGATTTATCGTCATCCCTTAAATAGCTCAACTCTCTTCTCGATCCGTGATATGTGATTCATCTGACTAACTCTTTAGTCAATAGACACAGTTAACACTTAACTGAGTCGGGCATGGCCATGCTTCCTGAATCATATCACTCGAGAGGGCCCAGAGAATATCTCTCCAATCGGAGGGGAAAAATCCCATCTTGATTATCCACATCACGCAGCTTGCTTCTCATTCGACCCGAACTCTGCCTTTATAGTTGCCTTGTCACAGAACAACGTTTGACAGAACCTAAGTCGGTGATCCACAACTCGGATTGTGCGACAACCTCAGGTCTAAGGATTACATTGATTGAGACTACAAATGACGACTTGATCGTTGCATCTCAATGTGGGTCAGTCCGACTTGCTAAACTCTTTAGCCAAGTCCGTGAACGTTGGAATGGCATCACCATGCCCATGACAAGTGGAACCGTGTCATCAGCCAACACTCACATTAGTCTAGGGTGTGTGTCCAGCACAACCTAAAGGACCAAGGACAATCTAGTATGAACAACATGAATATATAGTTCCACAATCGAATCACATATTCAATGATATATATCAGATGTTCAAAACAAGGACAACTTAATAACTTTATGAATACAGTGGGAATTACATCATACATGATTGCCTCTAGGGCATATTCCCAACACTCGCGCCGCGCCGCCATCTCCTCCCTCCTCGACGTCCTCCACCTCTCTGTATCTGGTCACCGCCGCCGCGCTTCTGAATCCGGCAATGGCGCCGTCGCATCCCACCCTCTCTTAGCCAACTACCTACGGGAACGAGTTCGCCACCGCACCCTCTGCACGTTGGACACCTCCAGGGAGCACGCCGTCGACCAGATCCTCGCCGCCGTCCTCAACCTCTCCGCTGCAACCTCGCCGCGCTTCTCTGCAGCTCGACCATCCCACGGTGATCTCCACCGTATCCGCTCCTTCCTCTCTCTCTGTGGACTCGCGAGCATCACCGCACCGTGCTCGACCACCACACCACGCGCAGCGAGCACGAGCTGTTGCTCACCGCCGGCGAGCCCTCTGTCTGACGGGCGAGCAAGCGTTTGCTCGTCAGAGTTTCAGTAAAACGCGTTGAACAATAACCTGTCTGAACCCCGTATACTGTCAAACACCGCAGCGCAGCGCAGTGGTTGCGCACGCTATGCACCTCCCCGTGGTCGCGGGTTCGATTTCCCTCGGGCGCGGAATAAACCCCATTTTTGCATCTCCCTCTGACAGCCGTGGCCCACGCTGCAGTGACAGCCACGGCCACGCAAGCACGCACTCGTCCACGCTGGCCGCAGGGGCCACAGGGCAGTGGCTGGTGTGTAGATCCAGTGCGTAACAATTGAATAAATTGAATCTGTTAAATTTCTATTTTCTTTTAATAAGCAGAATAAAGCAATAACTTTTAAAATTCAATAACTTATAAACCATAAGTCTAATAAATAAAACTTGTATATGTTTATTGCTCCAAATTTCATAATCTTTCCAACTAGCCTATTTGTGTTCTGTTTTGAGGTTTCCAAATTCATTTAAATTTCAAATTTGAATAATTCAAATGCAATTTGTAATAATTCATAACTAATTCATACTACTTCCAAATAAGTCAAATAAAATATGTTTTTCATACCATTTTGAATACCCTATTCAAATATAAAATTTGTTTTCTGGTTTGAACAATTTAAATTGCTTAAACATTTTAAATCTTGTTTAATTCAATTAAAAATTGTTTAATATTGTTTAATTCATAATTAAATAATCCTAAGTCCAATTTCAAAATGTGAAACATGTAATCCAACCAAAATTTGATGTTCTATTCAAGTATCAACTTTGTTATTTGTTTTGAACATTTTAAATGGTTGAAAACAACAAGTACTTGTGTGTCACCTTTAAGGCACCCAAAAATTCCCTAAAATTAATAATAAACTTCTAAATTGCTACACCCTATTTAAACTTGCTTCTTATGTTGTTATTTTGCTGTTTTCCTGTTGCATGCATCATACTAAACCACTAGCACCTGTTGATTAGTTGGAAAACAAACAATCTAACCAAATTCTATGGGCTTTTCATATGCAACTCAAAGTTGCATATCTGTCCATTTAAATTGTGCTATCTTATCAACTAGTTTATTTTGTTGCATCTATTAACCTGTCATGCATCATACTTGATTGTGCACAATGCCATGGCAATGATTGTTTACATTCCTGTTTTGTTTGTTTGCTTCTTCTCAAATAGACGACGACGCTGAGACAGACGATCTTTACGACACCCTTTCTGAGGATCTAGCTCAGTACCCGGCTGATCAGTTTGCAGGCAAGTTATCACTCACATGAACCATCGTGTTCCTTTCAACCCTGGTTACCGATACTTTCCGTTGTCTATACTTGCTAGCCTTAGTGGTAGTTGTTTCTGTTACGAACCTATCACATGAATCCTGTAACCCATGATATTGCCTCATTACCCCTCCTACAACCCTATTGATTGAGCCAGTGTCTTACTAGCATGCTTAGGTTGTTTTGCTCGAGTCTGTTACCCGTTACTTTCAGTTACTATATCTTTATTATGTTCTGGGGGCTCGATGTTTAATCAATCAATCAATCATGCTAATGTTATTACTGTTAATAATAATGTGATGATAAGGCACCGGCAGGAGGCCCATGAGAGGTTTTGAGGCCTGCTAGTGTCGACCCTAATAGGAAAACGGTCTTGTCTACTGATCCATGATGAGCGCACTACCCGCATGTGGGAAGCGAGTATGGGCGCCCCCCTCAATTTGATTCGATTCGCATCTCGTCCAAATCATCTCATTTAGTTCGTGCTTTCTATTTGCCGCATGCATGTTTTTGCGAGCCCAGCGCAGGGTGGAACTTTTGTAGTCGGCATATAGGGGGACACGGTCTTAGAGTGCTATGAGGGTCCCTTTTCTTCGGGGCTTGATTAGCCGTGCGCCCAAGGTGCTTTGGGCTTGATGCGGAGAAGAGTTGAGTTGTGTTGAGTGCCCCGCTTGGTGGGAGGCATCCCATCTGGCGGGTTATTCATACGTGTACGGCCAAATTGGTGCAACCCTGCAGGGATAATCTTCTCGAGAAGCCGTGTTTTCCGCGGTTATGGATTACTTGGTGAAAGTACTGGCTAACAAGTACTCAGGACAACTTCAACATAACGATCAATCATGTTTCACCCAATGATTAATAACTTGACTAGTAATAGGTTATTCACACAATAACTTGATTCACCTTTAATCCACCTGTGTGAGTTATCCTCGGATTGCTTCTTTGGATAAGGGGCGAGATCCAGGATGGGTTTGTTTGATGTTATCTTCCAGTTGGTTACAACACTCGATCTTATCCCCTTTCTAATAGTTGGATATGATAGAATCTCTGTAGTTGGTTAGCGCAGCCAGTTGCAGCATTATATACATCCCCTTCTTTCCGTTGAACCAAGTCATCTGTGCTTGTGTTGACGGGCTATACTTTGGTGAACTGTGAGTCTTGCTTGCCGGTACTTGGATGTACTGACCCCGTTGGGGCTGTGGTTTACGCAGACTACGACTACGGCTACGATGACCACCAGGATGGCTACTTCGTGGAGTTTGACGAGACTGCAGACGAGTAGTTAGCTGGACCAGGGCAGGATCCAGAACCTACGTGGATGGGCTTCGTCTTCTTTATTTTCTCCGGCTTCTTAAGCCTGTTGGATTTGTCTGTACTCAGACCCCTTTGATTGCTTCCGCTGATGTAATGAATGTTATGTTGGGACATGTGTCCTCTGGATGATTGTATTTGCTATCTCTGCCTTAGTGAAGGCCATTTGCAACCTTATTTCAATCTTTTGTGTCTTAGAGATATGTTGTGATCATCATTCGTTCAAAGCTGTTGACGTACAGTGCGTGATTGATATGAAGTACGTCGACAGTAGTGCCTATGACTTCTAGTGGATAGTTTACATCGACGGTGGAATAGCAGGGCTTGTGTTGTCGCGCATAAGCGCAGGCCTACCAGGAAGCTGGGACGTGGGAGCAGTTATGCCCCATAATCCAAGCACCTGCTATCCAGTTCGTACGATGAGTATCCCTTAGAAGCCAGGGTGCGACAAATGGTATCAGAGCCTGTCTACCTGTAGGATCCCTTTTTACTGGTCGCAGTTGAGTCTAGAAACTATTTTGTAGCTATATAGGAAAAATGAAACGTGAGAGTAGGAATTCTGCCATTTTTCTTCTTTCCCCACCCACCCACCCTTTTTCTGGTAAGGAAGTGCAACGTTGTTTTGTGTTCTCACCTAAACTTTCAAGTTAGGATTTCACGTGTTTTGGGTTCTCCATAGTACCTCAGGACTTTTGGTCTCGTTTTCCCGATGTTGCTTCGATATCATGTTCTTTTCAACATCCTTTTCGTCCGTTGAACCTTGTTGTTGTTTTCCACATCCTTTTTCATCTACCGGAGTCTAATCAAAACCTTCCCCAATCATCTGCAGATGGATCTCAGGTTCTACCCGCAGGTGGTTCGGATGACTCGCTGTGAGAGCACCGCCGGATATCCGGAGATGCTGAGAGACATGGTTACCTATCTGGGGTTCCGTTGGGCACCAGAGTACCAGGTCTACGAGCACCAGCGCGAGTTTGACCAGACTTGCTACCGGGCTATCGTCTACATTCTGTCGGATGATGGCAGGAGCATTGCCCACCGCTACGAGGCAGTAGGTTCCACAGTGGATATGGCCGTGCAGTAGGCAGCGTACGTGAGTCTCACCGTTCTCCGTGCTGACTACTGGGGGTTTGATGATTCCATCTATCGTCACATCCCCCGTGGTTACATCACGACAGCAGGAGTTCACTTCACTCTCCACCGCAACCTGGATACCTACGAGGATGATAGCTCCAGACTGCACACCACTGCCCAGTTCGTGAGGCACAGTGACGCAGTTGCTTCCGTACTTGCTCAGGAGTTGGCCTCAGTCAGGGAGCATCTCTACCTCGCGTTGACGCGTCTGGCGACGTACACCACAGACTTCGTTGGAGACGATCGCTTTGCGCGTTTCCAGCAGACACTGGGTTTTCCTCTGCCAGATGCTGGAGGTTACGAGCCGATCAGAGGCCCACTTCTCGACCTCGGAGCTGGTTACACAGGTATTCCCCGCTATGGAGCACAGGGACACGACGCTTTCTACTTCACCACACCGAGAGTTGCTCTCAGAGCAGTTCCTATCTACAGGGATCGTCGTGATACCTACTTCCGTGGGATTCCTCCGCACCGTATCTCTCGTCGTACTACTCACCGCCGTCCTGCGTGATGAGCATGGGAGTACCGTTGTATCCATTCCTAGCTATGTTTAGTTATCCTTCGGCATTCGAACCATGTATTGGTCTGTTGGATATTCTGATGTATTTGAACATGTGATGATGTACCTGTTGGTTATCTATTCATGCGTCGGAATAATCTATCTTTCGGTTACCAAGTCTATCCTTTTCTGTTGTTGTGCTAAAATGAATTTCTGTTCAGGATGCCTCCAACCAGGAACAACCCGCCTCCGCCACCACCAATGGGGGAACTGTTGGCTCAGATGACCCAAGTGGTGACACAGATGGCCCAGATCCAGGCTAACCAGCACCACAACCAGAATGCTCCAAGGGTCACCATCAAGGACTTCCTCAGCTTGGGCCCAAAAGCTTTCGTGGCAACACGTGAGCCCCTGGATGCTGATGACTGGATCCGTGACGTAGCAAGAGCTCTGGAGATTGCTCATGTTGCGGAAGAGGATAAGGTCAAGTATGCCACCTACCTACTGAAGGGTCAGGCAGCTACTTGGTGGGAGAACTACCAGACCATGAGAGCTGGCTTTCCTATCAACTGGGGATGTTTTAAGGATGCCTTCCTGAAGCACCACATCCCGGATGGTATCATGGAAAGGATGCGTGAGGAATTCTGCTCTCTCAGACAGGGCAAGCTGGACGTCCTCGGCTACCAGAACGAGTTCAATCGTCTCGCTCGGTACGCTGGTGACGAAGTGTCCACTGAAGCCAAGAAGATGGCAAGGTTCCGCCGAGGTTTTAACCCGGAACTGAAGTACGCTCTCACCAACATCAAGTGCAAGGACTTCGTGGAGCTCGTGAACACCGCGCTCAATGAGGAGAATGGGCGCAAGGCGTTCGAAGAGTCGCGCAAGCACTCGCGTGAGGGTGGTTCCTCCTCCAACATGACCACCCCTCCGCAGAAGCGCCGCATCTGGGTGCCAAATGGTGCTGTCACTCGGGCTCCAAATGCCCAAGCTTCTACAGGCTTTGGTCCCCGCCCACCCAACCCATCTCAGATGCAGGGTCAGAGGTTTCCGGTGGGGCAGCCAAGGCCAGGTCCTCCTCGTGTCGTCACTTGCTTCAAGTGCAAGGAGACTGGACACTATGCTGATAAGTGCACTCAGAAGCAGCTACCACCTCCTCGCCCCAACACCAACCAGGCTATGGTTCGTGCTCCCCCGGCTAAAGCCTTCAACTCCAACAACAGGCCTGTCGGGAGGAACGCGAGGGTGAACCATATCAAGGCCGACAAAGCTGAGGAAGCTGCTGACGTCGTTCTCGGTATATTACCCGTAAACTCTATTCCAGCTAAAGTGTTGTTTGATACTGGAGCATCGCATTCGTTCGTGTCAAAGATCTTTGCTACAACGTACAATTTAGCTCTGGTTCCACTAAGCAATCAAATCTATGTGCACTCTCCGGGAACTAAAATGATTACTTCCAAGATAAGCATGGACAATCAGATCCTAATTGGAGGTCGCATATTCCTTGCTTCACTCATGTTGCTGGGAAATTCTGACATTGATGTCATTCTGGGTATGGATTGGTTGAAGACCCACAAAGCTAAAATTGACTGTGCTCAAAAGTCAATAACTCTCTCCCACACTTCAGGCCAGATAGTCTATTCTCCATATGGATCAAGTTCTGTTCAGCTGTTCAGCCTCGATGCCAAACCCCTTCCTGCAATTGAAAATGTTCCGGTGGTTTGTGAATTCCCTGACGTCTTTCCAGAAGAGTTGCCAGGGATGCCTCCGGACAGAGAAGTTGAGTTCGTGATCGAGCTTGAGCCAGGTACTGCTCCAATCTCTAAGCATCCATACAAGATAGCTCCTCCTGAACTGAAATTGTTGAAGGAGCAAATCGATATGTACATGGACAAAGGTTACATTCAGCCTAGTTCCTCCGCTTGGGGTTTCCCAACTCTGTTTGTTGCCAAGAAGGATCAGACAAAAAGACTCGTGGTTGACTATCGTCCTCTCAACGAGAAAACAATCAAGAACAAGTATCCACTTCCTCGTATCGATGATCTTTTTGATCAACTTGCTGGAGCCTCAATATTCTCAAAGTTGGACTTGAGGATGGGGTACCATCAGATAAAGATCAGAAAGGAAGATATTCCTAAGACAGCTTTCACCACTCGTTACGGTCTATATGAATACACCGTCATGTCCTTTGGTCTCACCAATGCACCGGCAACGTTCTCAAGACTCATGAATTCTGTCTTCCATGAATACCTCGACAAGTTCGTTGTGGTATATCTCGATGACATTCTAGTCTACTCCAAATCCGAGGAAGAGCATGGAGAACACCTTCGTCTCACTCTCATGAAACTTCGCGAGCATCGTTTGTATGCCAAGTTTTCCAAATGTGAGTTCTGGATTCCAGAAGTTGCATATCTTGGTCATATCATCTCTGCCAAAGGCATTGCCATTGATCCTGAAAAGGTTAAGGCAATTGTTGACTGGAAACCCCCTAAGACGGTGAAGCAAGTCAGAAGTTTTCTTGGCTTGGCTAGCTATTGCCGTCGTTTCGTCCAAAACTTTTCCAAGATTGCCAAACTTCTCACTGATCTCACAAAGAAGGACAAGAAGTTCGTTTGGACTCCACAATGTGATGAGAGTTTCAACCTCCTGAAGACTAAACTCACTTCCACACCTGTTCTAGTTGGCCCCGACACTACCAAACCTTTCCAGATATTCTGTGATGCATCTCTCCAAGGCCTAGGAGCAGTTCTTATGCAAGAACGTCAAGTTGTGGCTTATGCTTCACGTCAGTTGAACCCACATGAGCAAAACTATCCCACTCATGATCTTGAACTTGCAGCAGTTGTGTTTGCCCTCAAGAAATGGAGACAATACTTGTTGGGTAACAAAACTGAAATCTTTTCCGATCATAAGAGTCTGAAATACATCTTCACTCAGCCAGATCTAAACCTCAGGCAAAGGAGATGGATTGAAAAGATTAAAGACTTTGATCTCACCATTTCTTACACTCCAGGCAAGGCTAATGTTATGGCCGACGCTCTCAGTCGCAAATCCTATTGCAATAATCTCATGATCATGGAAAGCCAACCTCCACTTCATGAAGAATTCCAGAAGCTGAACCTTGGTCTTGTTCCTGAAGGATACCTTGCTAGCTTGACAGCCAGCCCAACTCTCGAGGACAAGATTCGTTCTGAACAACTTCGTGATAATGAAATCAAGAAGATTGTGGATCACATCAAGGAGGGCAATGATAAATTCAAGTCCTTCTCAATTGATGACAAAGGAACTGTGTTCTTCGAAGGACGCATTGCAGTTCCTCAGATTCAAAGTCTCAAGGATATCATTCTCAAGGAGGCTCATGAAACTCCTCTATCCATTCACCCTGGAAGTACAAAGATGTACCAGGATCTCAAGACTCTGTATTGGTGGCCTGGCATGAAACGTGAAATTGCTCAATACGTTTCTGAATGCGACGTTTGTCAACGTGTTAAGGCAGTCCATCAGAAGACAGCAGGTCTACTCCAACCTCTGAAAATTCCTGAGTGGAAGTGGGACATGATTGAAATGGACTTCGTTACTGGGTTTCCAAAGTCCAAAAAGGGCAACGATGCAATCTTCGTTGTTATTGATCGTCTCACTAAGGTTGCTCACTTCTATGCTGTAAAGGAAACTATCTCAGCTAGCCAGTTAGCAGAGCTCTACACAGCAAGGATTGTTCCTCTTCATGGTGTTCCATTGGAAATAAGCTCAGACCGTGGAAGTATCTTCACTTCTCATTTCTGGAAGAGTTTTCAAGAAGCATTGGGCACCAAACTTCTGTTCAGCACAGCTTATCACCCTCAGTCTCAGGGGCAAGTCGAAAGAGTCAATCAGATTCTCGAGGATATGCTCAGAGCATGTGGTCTCTCCTTTGGCATGAAATGAAAGGATTGCCTTCCATATGCTGAATTCTCCTACAATAACAGCTACCAGGCAAGCCTAGGCATGGCACCATTTGAGGCACTGTATGGTCGCAGATGCAGGAGTCCAATCAATTGGTCTGGAGCTGGTGAACGTTCACTTTTAGGCCCTGACATTGTTAAGGAAGCCGAGGAGAAAGTTCGTATCATTCGTGACAATCTCAGGATTGCTCAGTCTCGTCAGAAGAGCTATTATGATAGCAAGCACAGGGATATGATCTATGCACCTGGTGATAAGGCATATCTCCGTGTAACTCCCCTCAGAGGCACTCATCGTTTTGGTGTGAAAGGAAAGCTCGCACCAAGATACATTGGTCCTTTCAACATCCTCTCAAGACGTGCAGAAAATGCTTATCGTCTTGAACTTCCAGAAAAGCTATCCAAGGTGCACGATGTGTTCCACGTGTCACAACTCAAGAAGTGTTTCAAAGATCCAGATCGTGCAGTTGATCATGATTCCATTGAGCTGCAAGATGATCTATCTTATGAGGAGCACCCTATTCGTATTCTCGATGAGACCGAGCGTAAGACTCGCAACAAGAGCACCAAGTTCTTGAAAGTCCAATGGTCGCATCATTCCGATAAAGAGGCAACATGGGAGACCGAAGAGGATCTTCGCAAGAAGTATCCGGACCTGTTCATTTCTCAGTAAGGAATCTCGGGGCGCGATTCCTTCAAGGGGGGGCGTTTTGTAACATCCCAAGTATGAAAATACCCCTAGAATGCTTGTTCTTTGTTTTATTTCAAGCAATGCATCATGTCATCATCTCATTGCATTTGATTTATTGTTGTTTGCATTTGTTTCTTAATTATTGCAATTGTTTTCCACTGTTTTCACAACTCAAATTCAAACCTTATTCAAACATTGGTTTCATACTTGCTCTGTTACAACATTTTGAATAAAAATCACAAATAATAACAATCAATTTGGTTCCATGTTTTCCATAATGATCACTTGTGAAAATGATGTTTTAAATCAATTATTTATTTTTCAAACACAATTTAAAATTCAAATTCAAGCACACAAACAGAACCATTTTGAAATCATGTTGATAACCAAATCAAATTAACTCAATTTGCTTTTTACCATAGGGGTTACCCTATTTAAATGGTTGATTTTATTAATGTTATTAATATTAACCATTTCACTCAAATTTGGTTCAAATTTCAAAAAGCAATCAAATGTTTAAATTTTTGAAAATGGAAGTTGCCAAATGATTGCATTTGGCCTAAAGAGTCTATCTGAATTTTTTCAGATTTCTCCCTAAACTAAAACCTATGATTTTCTTCCAAAAGCAAATGCTACAAAAAAAAATATAAAACAGAGAAAAATAAAAAACGAGCAGCACCTAACAGCGCGCGCAGCAGATAAGCAGCCCAGCCCGCTAAGCCTACCCGCGCGCGCGCGACCCAACCCGCTATCTCCCCACTTACCGCTTCGCTTGCGCCAAGATTCGTGCCGCCCTTCTATTTCTCCTTCGTCTCGCGGTACGGCAGGCAATCGGAGGTGTCCACCGCGACCCCGCGGCGACTCCGGCGGCCCCCGACGCTCTCCTCGCCTATAAGTAGCGCCTAGGGCACCCGGCATCAACCCTAGGTCGCTAGGGTTCCTCTCACCTCGCGCCGCGCCGCCATCTCCTCCCTCCTCGACGTCCTCCACCTCTCTGTATCTGGTCACCGCCGCCGCGCTTCTGAATCCGGCAATGGCGCCGTCGCATCCCACCCTCTCTTAGCCAACTACCTACGGGAACGAGTTCGCCACCGCACCCTCTGCATGTTGGACACCTCCAGGGAGCACGCCGTCGACCAGATCCTCGCCGCCGTCCTCAACCTCTCCGCTGCAACCTCGCCGCGCTTCTCTGCAGCTCGACCATCCCACGGTGAGCTCCACCGTATCCGCTCCTTCCTCTCTCTCTGTGGACTCGCGAGCATCACCGCACCGTGCTCGACCACCACACCACGCGCAGCGAGCACGAGCCGTTGCTCACCGCCGGCGAGCCCTCTGTCTGACGGGCGAGCAAGCGTTTGCTCGTCAGAGTTTCAGTAAAACGCGTTGAACAATAACCTGTCTGAACCCCGTATACTGTCAAACACCGCAGCGCAGCGCAGTGGTTGCGCACGCTATGCACCTCCCCGTGGTCGCGGGTTCGATTTCCCTCGGGCGCGGAATAAACCCCATTTTTGCATCTCCCTCTGACAGCCGTGGCCCACGCTGCAGTGACAGCCACGGCCACGCAAGCACGCACTCATCCACGCTGGCCGCAGGGGCCACAGGGCAGTGGCTGGTGTGTAGATCCAGTGCGTAACAATTGAATAAATTGAATCTGTTAAATTTCTATTTTCTTTTAATAAGCAGAATAAAGCAATAACTTTTAAAATTCAATAACTTATAAACCATAAGTCTAATAAATAAAACTTGTATATGTTTATTGCTCCAAATTTCATAATCTTTCCAACTAGCCTATTTGTGTTCTGTTTTGAGGTTTCCAAATTCATTTAAATTTCAAATTTGAATAATTCAAATGCAATTTGTAATAATTCATAACTAATTCATACTACTTCCAAATAAGTCAAATAAAATATGTTTTTCATACCATTTTGAATACCCTATTCAAATATAAAATTTGTTTTCTGGTTTGAACAATTTAAATTGCTTAAACATTTTAAATCTTGTTTAATTCAATTAAAAATTGTTTAATATTGTGTAATTCATAATTAAATAATCCTAAGTCCAATTTCAAAATGTGAAACATGTAATCCAACCAAAATTTGATGTTCTATTCAAGTATCAACTTTGTTATTTGTTTTGAACATTTTAAATGGTTGAAAACAACAAGTACTTGTGTGTCACCTTTAAGGCACCCAAAAATTCCCTAAAATTAATAATAAACTTCTAAATTGCTACACCCTATTTAAACTTGCTTCTTATGTTGTTATTTTGCTGTTTTTCTGTTGCATGCATCATACTAAACCACTAGCACCTGTTGATTAGTTGGAAAACAAACAATCTAACCAAATTCTATGGGCTTTTCATATGCAACTCAAAGTTGCATATCTGTCCATTTAAATTGTGCTATCTTACCAACTAGTTTATTTTGTTGCATCTATTAACCTGTCATGCATCATACTTGATTGTGCACAATGCCATGGCAATGATTGTTTACATTCCTGTTTTGTTTGTTTGCTTCTTCTCGAATAGACGACGACGCTGAGACAGACGATCTTTACGACACCCTTTCTGAGGATCTAGCTCAGTACCCGGCTGATCAGTTTGCAGGCAAGTTATCACCCACATGAACCATCGTGTTCCTTTCAACCCTGGTTACCGATACTTTCCGTTGTCTATACTTGCTAGCCTTAGTGGTAGTTGTTTCTGTTACGAACCTATCACATGAATCCTGTAACCCATGATATTGCCTCATTACCCCTCCTACAACCCTATTGATTGAGCCAGTGTCTTACTAGCATGCTTAGGTTGTTTTGCTCGAGTCTGTTACCCGTTACTTTTAGTTACTATATCTTTATTATGTTCTGGGGGCTCGATGTTTAATCAATCAATCAATCATGCTAATGTTATTACTGTTAATAATAAGGCACTATGCAGATTTCAGCATTCCCGCCAAAATCCACATAATAACCAATTCCAGGTTGCCACTTGTGATAACATTACAATAGTTCACGAATAGTCCACAGTTACAACAGAATCAGATAGATACCAGATGACTCAGACGAGCCAGGGTTACAACTGATACATTACAAAGATCCAAATAACAGCGGAAGAAACAACCCATCGTCCGTCTACGGACAAGATCCAAATTGGACTAAGAGTCCTGAAGATAACCGAGAGCGTCCAATCCCTGCCCAGGCCAAGCCGGAGGGGTTCCCAAGCTAACGTCGTCAGACTTCAAACCTGTTGACTGCAATGTTGAATATGCAGCCACGAAAGAGATTCGTGGGTCAGTACGGTTAAGTACTGGCAAGGGGGATAAAACCCATACTCACAAGATACCGGCGTAGCCAGTCATCACAAGATACAAATACTTTGGGATCAACGGAAAGGAAGGGGTTATTGCAAATAAGCGACAGCAGGCTGCACTAACCAACTACAGAGAGATACTACCACTTCCGGCTAACAGAAAGAAGATAAGATCGAGTATTGCAACCAACTAAAAGATAACTTCAAACAAACCCATCCTGGATCTCGCCCCTTATCCGAAGAAGCAATCCGAGGATAACTCACACAGTTGGATTAATGATGGTTCAGATTATTGTGTCAATAAACCTATTACTAGTCAAGTTGTTAATCATTGGGTGTAAGATTGTTAATCATTAGGTTTAAGTTGTCCTGAGTACTTGTTAGCCAGTACTTTCACCAAGTAATCCATAACCGCGGAAAACACGGCTTCTCGAGAAGATTATCCCTGCAGGGTTACACCAATTTAGCCGTACACGCAAGAATAACCCGCCAGATGGGAGATCACCCCACCAAGCGAGGTACTCTACACAATCCAACCCTTCTTCGCATCAAGCCCAAAGAACCTTGGGCGCACGGCTAATCGAGCCCCGAAGAAAAGGGACCCTCATAGCACTCTAAGACCGTGTCCCCCTATATGCCGACTACGAAAGTTCCACCCGGGTACCAAGGGCTCGCAAGATCATGCATGCAGCAAATGGAAAACCCGAACTAAATGAGGCGATTTGGACGAGATGCGAATCGGGTCAAATTGAGGGGGGCGCCCATACTCGCTTCCCACATGCGGGTAGTGCGCTCATCATGGATCAGTAGACAAGACCCTTTTCCTATTAGGGTCGACACTAGCAGGCCTCAAAACCACAAAGGGCCTCCTGCCGGTGCCTTATCATCAAATTTATTATTTAACAATAACAGTAGCATGGTTGATTGATTGATTAAACATCGAGCCCCCAGAACAAAATATCGATATAGTAACTGAAAGTAACGGGTAACAGACTCGAGCAAAACAACCTAAGCATGCTAGTAAGACACTGGCTCAAACAATGGGTTGTAGGAAGGGAGATGAGGCATTATCAGGTTTAAAGGATTCATGTGATAGGTTCGTAGCAGAAACAACTACTACTAAGGCTAGCAGAAAAGAACAACGGAAAGTATCGGTAACAAGTGATGAAAGGCAGCCATTTGGCAGCAAGTGAGTATACTTGCCTGAGATCCCGCAAGGTAGCAGAACTTGTCGTTGCTCACATCATCTCAACGTCCTATCCGGGAAGAAGCAACGAACTAACAGAAACACCGGATGCAACAATTACTTCTACGGCAAAAGATCCAGCATGATCCTATTTTATATGCATGACATGGCAAGATGCAACAGTGGAAACAACTTAAGCAATTTAATCGGAACCGGAGTCCGGAGAAATAGGAATTGGTTCAAGTTGTTTATCTAACCATCAAGTTAAATGTTGTTTAGCATGGAAAACAATCGATAGGTGAGTGAGACAAGATTAAATGGAATAGGGCAATAGTTGAATTAAATACCCCAACACATTCCATATTTATTTATTAGGTGAACATACATAACACTACTACAAATGCAACATGCAAGGTGCAAACATGAACATGGATGGCATGAACAGATTAAGTGCATTTTTCTGATTGGAAAACATATTTTATTTGTTGGATTTGGAATTAAAATGAGCAAGTTATTAATTTGGCAATTTTAATTGCATTAAATAAGAAACAGTTGTTTTCAGCAATTTAAATTATTCAAAACAGAAAACAAAGTTTATATTTGCAAAGTTTAGAGAATTTTGATTGGAAAACATATTTTACTTTTCAAATTTGGAGTTGAAATGAATTAGTTATGATTTATGCAATTTAATCAATTTAAATTGAGCCGGAAGCCCAACATTTAATTTAGGAGGTTCACGTTATTTATTTACCCACAAAAATGCAATGCAACACATGAATGAGATGACATTTTAATTATAGTTGATATGTTATAGAAAAATAGGGCATAGGTATAGGGGTTTGGGTTTAGGGTGCACACGTGTGGAAAGAAGATCTTCGGGTTCGGCGCCGGTGTCTTCGGGATGAAGAAGAAGAAGACGACAAAGAGGGGGATAAACGGCGGCGAGGAAGAATGGAAAGTAGACGTTCTCGCGTCGTCGTCGAGGTAGTCGAAGTAGGCGTAGTCGACGTCGGGGGCGTAGACGTTCCGATGTCGATGTGGTAGCGGAAGCAGTCGTTCTCGTGCCGTAGTCGAAGTAGTCGTTCACGTCGTCGTTCCCGTTCCGTAGCCGAAGTAGGCGTAGTAGTCGAAGTGGTCGACGGAGGAACCGCAACATCATATCCGTTGTTCTCGAGGTCGATGGCGAACTTGGCGGCTCTCCGGTCTTCGGGCGCGCACGAAGGCGGCCAACGCAAAACGGACACGGGCGATAGATGGCGAGTGGGTCGAGGTTCTCGGCGTAGTGGAAGTAGTCGTAGCCGAATTGCAACATCATCACCTTTCACAGTCAGTCACAAACTTGACAGTCCCGGTCATCGAGGTTCATGGCAGGCACGGAGGCGTGAAGATCTTGTCGGCAGGCGTTCATGTCGACGGTTCGTAGAACTTGGCAACAAACCGGGTTCGTGGACGAGGACGACGTCGGGGAGGCACTCGCCCGCGGGACTCGTGGCAAACCAGAGGAGGCCGGACGGAGAGCTGCCCGCAGCCTAGGTCGAGGACGGGCCCGAGGCGCTGCTGCTGCGGCGGAGGGCGGCGAATCCCTCGGTCACCGGCGCCAGCAAGGAAGCGGCGGCATCCTAGGGCACCGTGGCGACGCCATGGTCTGCTCCCGTCGAGCACGGAGGAGGCGCTGGAGTAGGGCTCGTCGGCGAGCTACAGGGGACGGCGAGGCGTCGTCGGCGACGGGAAGAGGAGAGCGGAGATGGCGACGGCCGGGCTTGGCGTGTGCAGAGGGCAGCGGCCGGCCGGCGACGGCCACGGGAGAAGGGGGCGGCGCCCGCGCGCGTGGAGGCAGGGAGGAGACGGGGCGCCACGGAAGGGGGGCGGCCGGAGCTCGGGGCCGTGGCCGGAGAGGAGGGAGGCGGCGGCGGGCGCCGGCCATCCGTGGCTGCAGCAGGGAGGAGACGTCGGTGGCGGGGCGGCCGGCGGCCATGGAAGGAGAGACGGCGAGGTGGGGGAGGGGCCCCGGCCGTCCGTGGCCGCGGCAGGGAGGAGGCGCCGGCCATTTCTTGCTGGGACGAGGGGAGGCGACGGCCGGCGGGCAGGAGGAGCGAGGAGGAGGCGGACGATGGGGAGACGAGCGGGGAATCGAGCTTCGCTCGGGAGGAGGAAGAAAACCAGGGGATCGATCGATCCCCTGCGTGCGTGCGTGTGTTGCGTTTTTTTTTTCTTCACCGGTGGGAGGACCCGAACGTAAAAACAAGAAACGGCGGGGGGGTTTTGAGAGGGAGGAAAATTAGGGTAGGGAGGGGAGTGCGGCTGGGCCTTGTTGGGCCGGAAAATTGGGCATGCTGTGCTTTCTCTCTTCTCTTTTTTTTTCTTTTGTTTCTTCTTTTCTTTTTTCCAGAAATTGGGTAGGCAAAAAGAAAAGAAAATAGATTTAGGCACCAAATAAATTTCAGAAATTTTAGAGAGAAAACATTTGATGAATTTTAATTAGTTGGCAAGTTTTAAATGCATGCAGCTGCATGATGCTATGACGCGAAAAGGAAACAACAATTTCTATTTGGGGGGGGGGGGGGGAACCCCCGGGTGTTACAGCCGACACCACTAACAAGGTGATTGCGCCCTCGCAATCCGCTCACAAACACGGGAGAGGAAAGAAGTTCGACTATCGATTCTTCATGCTTCCGGCTGATCTTCTCGACACCACTAACAAGGGATTCTTGCTCGGAGTGACGACGATGTTCTTCCACCAGGAATCTTCCGATGATCGAACCTATTAGGTTAAAGGCTCAGAAAACGTCCACCCACGTAGGATCCTAACACTTTGAAAGATTGAGTACGAGAATAGACCCCAAAACAAATAAGATGGAAGGGGAAACAGAATAGGGATAAGGAGAAAAACAGGAATCCTATTGAGATGTTTTTTTCCAAAATAGTTTAGCTGAACTAGTTTTGACACTCTAGAAACAACGACCGTTAGCGAGGTTATCCTACAGGCTTTGCGGACCCGTTGCTTCGATAACCATTCGTATCGAAACAATATCGGGAATCGGAACCAAGGCTCTGATACCATTTGTGACGCCCCGAGATCGGGCACTATGCAGATTTCAGCATTCCCGCCAAAATCCACATAATAACCAATTCCAGGTTGCCACTTGTGATAACATTACAATAGTTCACGAATAGTCCACAGTTACAACAGAATCAGATAGATACCAGATGACTCAGACGAGCCAGGGTTACAACTGATACATTACAAAGATCCAAATAAGAGCGGAAGAAACAACCTATCGTCCGTCTACGGACAAGATCCAAATTGGACTAAGAGTCCTGAAGATAACCGAGAGCGTCCAATCCCTGCCCAGGCCAAGCCGGAGGGGTTCCCAAGCTAACGTCGTCAGACTTCAAACCTGTTGACTGCAATGTTGAATATGCAGCCACGAAAGAGATTTGTGGGTCAGTACGGTTAAGTACTGGCAAGGGGGATAAAACCCATACTCACAAGATACCGGCGTAGCCAGTCATCACAAGATACAAATACTTTGGGATCAACGGAAAGGAAGGGGTTATTGCAAATAAGCGACAGCAGGCTGCACTAACCAACTACAGAGAGATACTACCACTTCCGGCTAACAGAAAGAAGATAAGATCGAGTATTGCAACCAACTGAAAGATAACTTCAAACAAACCCATCCTGGATCTCGCCCCTTATCCGAAGAAGCAATCCGAGGATAACTCACACAGTTGGATTAATGATGGTTCAGATTATTGTGTCAATAAACCTATTACTAGTCAAGTTGCTAATCATTGGGTGTAAGATTGTTAATCATTAGGTTTAAGTTGTCCTGAGTACTTGTTAGCCAGTACTTTCACCAAGTAATCCATAACCGCGGAAAACACGGCTTCTCGAGAAGATTATCCCTGCAGGGTTACACCAATTTAGCCGTACACGCAAGAATAACCCGCCAGATGGGAGATCACCCCACCAAGCGAGGTACTCTACACAATCCAACCCTTCTTCGCATCAAGCCCAAAGAACCTTGGGCGCACGGCTAATCGAGCCCCGAAGAAAAGGGACCCTCATAGCACTCTAAGACCGTGTCCCCCTATATGCCGACTACGAAAGTTCCACCCGGGTACCAAGGGCTCGCAAGATCATGCATGCAGCAAATGGAAAACCCGAACTAAATGAGGCGATTTGGACGAGATGCGAATCGGGTCAAATTGAGGGGGGCGCCCATACTCGCTTCCCACATGCAGGTAGTGCGCTCATCATGGATCAGTAGACAAGACCCTTTTCCTATTAGGGTCGACACTAGCAGGCCTCAAAACCACAAAGGGCCTCCTGCCGGTGCCTTATCATCAAATTTATTCTTTAACAATAACAGTAGCATGGTTGATTGATTGATTAAACATCGAGCCCCCAGAACAAAATATCGATATAGTAACTGAAAGTAACGGGTAACAGACTCGAGCAAAACAACCTAAGCATGCTAGTAAGACACTGGCTCAAACAATGGGTTGTAGGAAGGGAGATGAGGCATTATCAGGTTTAAAGGATTCATGTGATATGTTCGTAGCAGAAACAACTACTACTAAGGCTAGCAGAAAAGAACAACGGAAAGTATCGGTAACAAGTGATGAAAGGCAGCCATTTGGCAGCAAGTGAGTATACTTGCCTGAGATCCCGCAAGGTAGCAGAACTTGTCGTTGCTCACATCATCTCAATGTCCTATCCGGGAAGAAGCAACGAACTAACAGAAACACCGGATGCAACAATTACTTCTACGGCAAAAGATCCAGCATGATCCTATTTTATATGCATGACATGGCAAGATGCAACAGTGGAAACAACTTAAGCAATTTAATCGGAACCGGAGTCCGGAGAAATAGGAATTGGTTCAAGTTGTTTATCTAACCATCAAGTTAAATGTTGTTTAGCATGGAAAACAATCGATAGGTGAGTGAGACAAGATTAAATGGAATAGGGCAATAGTTGAATTAAATACCCCAACACATTCCATATTTATTTATTAGGTGAACATACATAACACTACTACAAATGCAACATGCAAGGTGCAAACATGAACATGGATGGCATGAACAGATTAAGTGCATTTTTCTGATTGGAAAACATATTTTATTTGTTGGATTTGGAATTAAAATGAGCAAGTTATTAATTTGGCAATTTTAATTGCATTAAATAAGAAACAGTTGTTTTCAGCAATTTAAATTATTCAAAACAGAAAACAAAGTTTATATTTGCAAAGTTTAGAGAATTTTGATTGGAAAACATATTTTACTTTTCAAATTTGGAGTTGAAATGAATTAGTTATGATTTATGCAATTTAATCAATTTAAATTGAGCCGGAAGCCCAACATTTAATTTAGGAGGTTCACGTTATTTATTTACCCACAAAAATGCAATGCAACACATGAATGAGATGACATTTTAATTATAGTTGATATGTTATAGAAAAATAGGGCATAGGTATAGGGGTTTGGGTTTAGGGTGCACACGTGTGGAAAGAAGATCTTCGGGTTCGGCGCCGGTGTCTTCGGGATGAAGAAGAAGAAGACGACAAAGAGGGGGATAAACGGCGGCGAGGAAGAATGGAAAGTAGACGTTCTCGCGTCGTCGTCGAGGTAGTCGAAGTAGGCGTAGTCGACGTCGGGGGCGTAGACGTTCCGATGTCGATGTGGTAGCGGAAGTAGTCGTTCTCGTGCCGTAGTCGAAGTAGTCGTTCACGTCGTCGTTCCCGTTCCGTAGCCGAAGTAGGCGTAGTAGTCGAAGTGGTCGACGGAGGAACCGCAACATCATATCCGTTGTTCTCGAGGTCGATGGCGAACTTGGCGGCTCTCCGGTCTTCGGGCGCGCACGAAGGCGGCCAACGCAAAACGGACACGGGCGATAGATGGCGAGTGGGTCGAGGTTCTCGGCGTAGTGGAAGTAGTCGTAGCCGAATTGCAACATCATCACCTTTCACAGTCAGTCACAAACTTGACAGTCCCGGTCATCGAGGTTCATGGCAGGCACGGAGGCGTGAAGATCTTGTCGGCATGCGTTCATGTCGACGGTTCGTAGAACTTGGCAACAAACCGGGTTCGTGGACGAGGACGACGTCGGGGAGGCACTCGCCCGCGGGACTCGTGGCAAACCAGAGGAGGCCAGACGGAGAGCTGCCCGCAGCCTAGGTCGAGGACGGGCCCGAGGCGCTGCTGCTGCGGCGGAGGGCGGCGAATCCCTCGGTCACCGGCGCCAGCAAGGAAGCGGCGGCATCCTGGGGCACCGTGGCGACGCCATGGTCTGCTCCCGTCGAGCACGGAGGAGGCGCTGGAGTAGGGCTCGTCGGCGAGCTACAGGGGACGGCGAGGCGTCGTCGGCGACGGGAAGAGGAGAGCGGAGATGGCGACGGCCGGGCTTGGCGTGTGCAGAGGGCAGCGGCCGGCCGGCGACGGCCACGGGAGAAGGGGGCGGCGCCCGCGCGCGTGGAGGCAGGGAGGAGACGGGGCGCCACAGAAGGGGGGCGGCCAGAGCTCGGGGCCGTGGCCGGAGAGGAGGGAGGCGGCGGCGGGCGCCGGCCATCCGTGGCTGCAGCAGGGAGGAGACGTCGGTGGCGGGGCGGCCGGCGGCCATGGAAGGAGAGACGGCGAGGTGGGGGAGGGGCCCCGGCCGTCCGTGGCCGCGGCAGGGAGGAGGCGCCGGCCATTTCTTGCTGGGACGAGGGGAGGCGACGGCCGGCGGGCAGGAGGAGCGAGGAGGAGGCGGACGATGGGGAGCCGAGCGGGGAATCGAGCTTCGCTCGGGAGGAGGAAGAAAACCAGGGGATCGATCAATCCCCTGCGTGCGTGCGTGTGTTGCGTTTTTTTTTTCTTCACCGGTGGGAGGACCCGAACGTAAAAACAAGAAACGGCGGGGGGGTTTTGAGAGGGAGGAAAATTAGGGTAGGGAGGGGAGTGCGGCTGGGCCTTGTTGGGCCGGAAAATTGGGCATGCTGTGCTTTCTCTCTTCTCTTTTTTTTTTCTTTTGTTTCTTCTTTTCTTTTTTCCAGAAATTGGTTAGGCAAAAAGAAAAGAAAATAGATTTAGGCACCAAATAAATTTCAGAAATTTTAGAGAGAAAACATTTGATGAATTTTAATTAGTTGGCAAGTTTTAAATGCATGCAGATGCATGATGCTATGACGCGAAAAGGAAACAACAATTTCTATTTGGGGGGGGGGGGGAACCCCCGGGTGTTACCAGGGTGGCTGGTTGCACACTAGAAGATTACAACATGTGTAATTTGCATGTGTGGGGGTTTTTTTAGGTGGCCTTTATTTTCAGCCACGATTCGTTATCGCTGAGTTGTATCCTGGGAGTTATACTGTTTGCTACGCTGAATTATAACGTTTTAATATAATAAGCCGTGTGCATCAACTAGATGCAGAGGCTGGGTTTTCCGTTTCAAAAAAAATACAGCTAGCTTACAAGTAACGACCCATTGGTCATTGATGATGAACTCGTATCCTACAAGAACTCAATGCTTGGACGTATATAACTGTATAGCATATTTTGTGAAAGGGTAAATATGTCTTTTACGCATGACGTACCATCGGGAACCATCAGCCTAGGCCGCATTATATAGTAGACTAGTTGAATGCCCGTGCGTTGCCACGGGTGTTAAATTCAATTTTATTCTAAATCAAACATGTAAAGTAAAACTTAAATACATTATCAAGAGTACGGCTTAACAATTTTGGACATAGATACATCTCCTTAAATTTGCACGGTACAAATCAAGAATTGGTAGACAACAAAGGCAAACCTGCTAGCCGTATGAATAAATTTACTAAAAAAAAGTACGACACATGGAAATCCACTCTGAACTAACTGGCAGAACTATCCAATTTACAAAGGAACTCAAGTCTGGACCATGAATATTGTACCATAGTTGTATATAACTCACAATTTTGAGTAGTGGATCATACTCAACTTTCTTCCTGCTTGTACATAATGAAATGTGATTCCCACTCTTAGTCCAAGAAAACTGGTATTCCCGACACCGAGGAGCCTCCGCCAAGACCCCGCAGAACCACATTCACCGTCGGCCACAACGCGACCTAGCAACTGTCCTTGCCGCTTTGGTCAAGATCTAGCTCTGGTTGACGACCGCCATAAGCCGAGCCCTGGTTGAGCCGCAGTTATCTTCAACAATACCAGCCAGTGGTGCCCTGACCAATGAACGGCGCATCCACAAGGTATTGTGGTTCGCAGTTGTCCTCGTGCTACCATCTTGACGGATGCAGGGCAACCCTTACCCATGTTTTGGTAAGCTCCTGGCCTGAGGATGGATGCTAGGAATGTATTTTACGTGTCGTTCGGTTCAATCTCTAGAAATAGTTTGGGCGCAGTCCGGCTAGAACTCTTCCTCAGGGTCACCCGATGGTGTCGGGGGTGACCGTTGCACAACGATAGTGCTTCGATGGGGACGTCTTCCATGTAGTCGACCACAATAATAACACTACAAAACTAATTTGACGTTTAATTTTGTAAATGTTATTTTAAAATGCCCATGCATGCTCTATTAAAAATTCATGAGAATGGCAGATATTTTGTTACAAGTGTAATGTGGGCACAATGAAATAAGATTGAACTCATTATTTCCAAATATTTTTGACACCTTTTACTTTCAGAAGTAGCACAAGCACATGGTTTTGTGCTATCTCGAACATATTTCTCCTATTTTTTTATAAAGATTGAATCACAGTTCAGTCACCAACCGTCCTAGACCTCACATCTAGACAGCAGTAAACACATCTTCTACAATGGAATTTTCTTATGTTTAGCAGCCAAAAAATTTGCTAACTGATCAACTAAAAATTGAGTCATAGTCACCTCCTAGCGGCATCTACTCCAAGCACAACGTTCTTCTATAACTTGAAGAGAGATGTGCTGACGAGGATGTCTTTGCGGCAGTCCAAACACCATGCTCCACTCGATTGTCGAAGTTCTTCAATTTCTGCAACGCTGCAAGCACACCTCTGTTGTCTCACAACCGATAGAGCACGAGGATGTCAATCTCTAGATTAGCCAACATGAAGATCACCCACTACAAGAAATTTGTTGCACTACAAGAAATTTGTTGATACATGACTCTCAATTTTTGTCACTAGAAGGTCACGTGGTTTCATTCATGACCCCTTTTTGACCAAAAATGGAAAGTCACATACCGAGCGTCTTATTTGATTGTCAATGACTATTTTAATGAAATAGTCATAGTCTCTATGACCCAATCAGAGGGGTCATAACCCTATGACCAATTGATTTGGTCATGTGATATTCTACCATAGCCACGTCAGATCCTACGTGGCCAATCCTACGTGGCAAAATTATGACCAACTGATCTAGGTCATGGAAGAGATTCAGCCCAGTCCATGCTGCTCCTCCATATGGGCCAGCCCAACATTTCGACCCATTGAAGTTTTCTTTTTCCTGACTGATTTTTCAGCTAAATGGGACGAATCAAATATTTTTGGGGAATTTTTGATGGGCCTTGGCCTTTACACGTTCTAATTTTTATTTCATTCTTTTGGGCCATGGGCCCAGATTCCAAATTCGAGCATTTTTTTCGCGTTTTTCTTGCAGGCTTTTATGTTAAGGTTATTGCAGCCCGAGGGCTTAGTAGCCCATGTACTGCTGGGCCATAGACAGTTCAAGTTGAGTAGAAATTGTTTCTTAACAATAGCAAAATATGGACACATCACCAGACAAATTTCATTTCACTTCCATTACAGTTAATCACAATCATAAGCAGTAGATGTACATGTCACTTCATCACATTACATAACACCAAAACGATCATAAGAACAACAAATTCCGAATTCACACATCCAGCATTGCTTGGGCTTGTGGGGGTCCTTCTCAGCTTTCTTCAGTACCTAGAGACTGCAACACAACAGAAACCATCCGCAAATTGAATCAAAACTGTATGGTGATGAGAATAGTTAAGGTCAGGAAATTCATGTCTGCCTTCCATCAGGAAAACAACGCCAAAAGAAGTCTAGCCGAGGTCTACCGATGGCATTCTTTAACACATCAGTGAAAAAGCAGTGATCAGCACAGCAAAAATAACACCTATAGGTTCATAAACAAATAAATCATGAATGGTACGTGATTCTTAAATAAGTGAACAGAGCCATCGAACTGAGACCCAAATAGAACTAATTACCTAGTGTCGCGTGGTGAAGATCATAGACATCTCTTCTAGAAATATACAGTGCTACGAAGACGACCACAGGACACACTATAGAGATTACCTGTTAAGTGGTCCAATACCCAGCATCTGAGATGGAGAAGCATGCAGCAGGCTATGAAATTGCAAGGTTTTAGAAACATACAGGAACATCCCATGCTGGCACGGTGCTCTCTTTCACGAGGTACCTAATGTCAGTCATCACGTCCTTGCAGACAAACCGGTTGAATGGAGGAGTGTAGTGCAACACGACCACAACGGAGGCTAGGAGAACGAGAACAACCCAGTCATACATGTGCTTCCTGGCCAGTCCAGCTCCATGCGTCTGAACGGTGTGCTGGATCCTGTCCTGCATCCTTAGCTGCTGGCCAAAAACCGGTGTACCAGTCAAGAGCTGCATTGTTAAGTCAGTAGTTTTTCTATAGCCAAAATATATAAATGGTGAATATCAGCAGGCAACAGCTCAACGTAAGCAAACTGCAACACATGCTGGGCATGCTAGTCCCGTTCTGCTTCTTCTAGCTAGGAAACAATATCTCATTTGGTACAGACAGAAGTGCAAGAGAAAAAATCTGCAGGATCTAGGTTACAATGCAGACTGTAAGTATTAGACGCTCTCCAGAGTAAATATTAGAACTCTGAATGGGTAAAAAAAACCTCATCTACTTTACTATTTCTGAGAAAAATTAACAGTTCAGATGTCTTGCACATTACACCTTACTGAACCCAGCGAGTTCATCCCAATTTGACCGGTTTGTCTGTAGACAGCTTCACCATTCTAGCATTCAAGCTTCTTTGACAGACTGAAACAGGGATAAAATAGTTAAACATTAAATTTTAGTTAATTTTTTTGCATTAACATGTAAATTGGAAAGTAGAAAACTTCAAATATATCCAATATCCTAAAACTGAAAACTCTGGCCATTTATACTACATTTGTCGATGAACCAAACCACACACAGAGAAAATATCGTCCTAGATGTGCATTGCATACAATCTGTTTGAAAGCCAAGTAGGCTGGATCATGGAGTGCCGACCTAGAATTAAGAATCAATAAACATGGCATTCAAGATTAACTGCTAGAGCATCAACAATTCAGCATAGATGCATGTAACCTCTGACAAATTGCTAGACGAAAAACATGTTGGCAGCGCACACACTTCATAAATGAAACGTTGCAGTGCTTTACTTTCTACAGGAGTAGACAATCCCTAGAACACCGATGTATGCACCATACAGTACGGAATGGCAAGGAATTAAATAACTCAACTTCATACACATGATTCATTTAAAAAGAACTTGAATCTCTCAAACGGTGGCCTCTATATACAGTATACCTGATAACACCAGCTGGATACTGTTTTGAGGGATATGGTGGAAGCCACAAGATACTCTAGTCTTGCACTCTGCTAGACAAGTAGAAGGTTCTCCATGTGTGTGTCCTTGAAATATCCACGGTTGGCCTTGCAACTCCAGTTTTGAAGCATCAGTGCTCCTTTGGGTCTGTGAGAACAAAGGCAGGGTCAATAAGTATCAAAGGAGCTGCTCCTAGACGACATCTTATTAAAAATAAGAGAAATAGCAGAATAATGTCAAAGAAAATTAGCATTTACACAACAAGGTAAACTAGAGAAAAATAAACGAACCAAAGTATTACACATGCAGAAGACCAAGAACCTTAGCTAACTAGCTAAAATGTAGAGAGAAATTTCGGAGGTAGAGTTGTCCTAAACAGACTAGGAGCTGAAATAAGAGGATTGAAATTACTAAAATTCAAAACAACAGAAGTGAAGTGATTCCGAGCGAGAACATCTATACACAGCTTTTATTATAGATCACTATCTGCAGGCTGAGTAGACAATTTCGGTACCATAGATACAACTGACATTACTATATTATAGTTACACAAAAGGATAATAATACAATGCAGATGAATTAGTTAAAGAAAGACATTTTGCTATATGGACACAATTTCCTTACAGTGGCAGCCTACTGAATTGAGTTTATGGCATTATGCTATATTGATATAAATAAACATGTCATAGAAATGCTACAGATTGGCCTTTCCTTGCGGCTACCCGTTGACACGAACAATAGCTGCTCCTCCAGCTCTAAGAAGCTTCCGGCTCACCATCAATAGCCGCTGGAACATCCACACAAACAAACACGATGACGAACAAATTAATCAAAATTTTGCATAAGCCATTATCAAAAACGAGCTATTCAAGAACACGGATTAGCAAACTATATAATCTGCTAGTACCACACAATGGAAGACCAACTAATGCTGGATATAAGAACATGTTCATAGTCAGCATGCATCAATAGTGGTATTTATATGTGCTATCAAACTAACTCCAAATTTTTCAAGTAACAGGTGCAGAGTTTTCTGAATTAGTTTTACCGTCAGTATGATCTCTGGGACACTAGGTTAAAAAGTGGAAATTCTATAGCTTGCATAGGGCTGAAATCATACAGACTTCAGAACAAATTCCTGAATAAAATGGAGTCCTACCGATTATAAAGTAACAGAGCAGTAGCTAAATTCCTTGGAACTAGGTATAACGAGCATAAGAGTTTGGGACACTTGGAACTGCGACAAACACACGATTCTATAGCAGGATGCAAACAGCCGACACCAGATAAGTTTTCGTCAGTCATACACAACACTGCAACCGGGGCCAGATTTAATCGAGAGTGGAGTCTGGAACATAATTGCAAAAACTGGACACGGAGAATGATTATCCTCACCGTCGGGTCAAAGAAGAAGCCCGTGCCGCGGATCTTGAGCCCGTGTCGCGTGCGGCCGTCGGGCCACGGATCTTGAGCCCGGTGACGAATCCCTCGTAGTCCGTCACGGAGAAGTCCAGCTAGTGCCTCCTGGTCAGCTGGTCATGCGGGACGCCCAAGCGCCGTAGTAGGAGGAGATCGCAGTTGCCGGCGACGTGATTCACCCACCTCCAATCTCACCTCCGCCGCCGGTACAGCGACATGGTAGCGGATTCACCCACCTCCAATCTCACCTCCGCCGCCGGTACAGAGAGCGGTAACTGCGGCTCCGTCCGAAGGCAGAAAGGCGCCCAGAGAGCTATTCAAGAACTGGGTATAGGATCGAATGGTTTCATCGAAGAAAGATGCGTGGTGGGGGGATTCTGGGTACGCGGTGGCGATGAGGGGCGCCGGCGCACGAAAACAGGGAGGGAGGAGGCTTGCGGCGCGACGAGGGTGGGGATTAGGGTTACCGCGCGACGAGGGTGGGGATTAGGGTTACCGCTGGGTGGATTAGAGGGGAAGGTGGAGAGAGGGCTGACGGTGGGGAGGGAGGAGGGGGAGGCATCGAGCGGGAGCGGTGAGAGTGGATCTGGATAGCGGGGCGGCGGCGGGCGGGGGGGGAGAAGAATAGGGTTTCGGTGGAATTTGGTTCTCCCCGCGCTGAAATTGCTTCTCCCCGCCTTTGCCCCCGGTTCTAAAATAGGGCCGTGACTAACACTAGGAACTTGGCTCCGATGGTCCCACAGGTCAGTGGTGGTTCTTATGTGGGTTTGGTAAGTTGTGTACTGAATTTAAAGAACAAATAAACCAAAAATCATAGGAAAGAAAAGAAAACTAGTAAATTCAAGTAAAATACGTGTTTAAATTTGATACTTAGGTGTATCTTGCAATCCCTAACAAATTTTCAAATATGATTCTGTCTTTTTACAAAGAAAAAAAAAATATTCCTCATTTTCTAATCGTTAAAATCAGCGGGTTTTGTGGAGAATCTACCATTTTTGACGGTCATGTCCCTCGTTTTGACGGTTTTACGAAACCGGCTTTGAAAATTCCAGAAAATTCAAAAAAAATCGAAACGATGCAAGATCTTCGCGTGGTGTTGTTATATATGCCCTAGTATCCACAAAAAATAATAAACTTGGAATACGACAATTTGGTGGAAAATGTGTTCACAGAAATGAGCTATCTCATACGAAGATTCATGGCTTTCGGTCGAAATGACGGATGTTTTGGCCACATCCATGGCATATTTTGTTTAAATGTGACCATATTCCATACAAAGGTGCATATTGGAACAACTAACAATGTTCACGAAAAAAGTTTTATTTTTCGTTGAATAAAAATACCATCTTCCCTTCCCGGAGTGTCAAAACTTGCTTTTTTTGTGAAGCACATACACAAAATATGTTGCAAAAATGTGCAAACTAAAATTCTAAATATATTATGTCATGTTTGATCTACAAATAACAAACTTAATACCTCTCAATAGCTCAAAATACACCTCTTTCGAAAAAGACAAATTTCTGCCGATTCCGCTGAAACCGGGCCAAATTTGAACTACAGGTGCCTCGTAGTTTGCTCATGATTTTTTGTAAAAATCATTTTTAGGTACCCAAGTACCTATTTCAACAGAGATACACCAAGAGTTCATCAAGATTCAGCACATAGGTACGAACGGTCATGTCCCCCGTTTTGACCGTTTTCCGAAACCGGCTTTGAAAATTCCAGAAAATTCAAAAAAACTCGAAACGATGCAAGATCTTCGCGTGGTGTTGTTATATATGCCCTAGTATCCACAAAAAATAATAAACTTGGAATACGACAATTTGGTGGAAAATGTGTTCACAGAAATGAGCTATCTCGTACGAAGATTCATAGCTTTCGGTCGAAATGACGGATGTTTTGGCCACATCCATGGCATAGTTTGTTTAAATGTGACCATATTCCACACAAAGGTGCATATTGGAACAACTAACAATGTTCACGAAGAAAGTTTTATTTTTCGTTGAATAAAAATACCATCTTCCCTTCCCGGAGTGTCAAAACTTGCTTTTTTTGTGAAGCACATACACAAAATATGTTGCAAAAATGTGCAAACTAAAATTCTAAATATATTATGTCATGTTTGATCTACAAATAACAAACTTACTACCTCTCAATAGCTCAAAATACACCTCTTTCGAAAAAGACAAATTTCTGCCGATTCCGCTGAAACCGGGCCAAATTTGAACTACAGGTGCCTCGTAGTTTGCTCATGATTTTTTGTAAAAATCATTTTTAGGTACCCAAGTACCTATTTCAACAGAGATACACCAAGAGTTCATCAAGATTCAGCACCTAGGTACGAACGGTCATGTCCCCCGTTTTGACCGTTTTCCGAAACCGGCTTTGAAAATTCCAGAAAATTCAAAAAAACTCGAAACGATGCAAGATCTTCGCGTGGTGTTGTTATATATGTCCTAGTATCCACAAAAAATAATAAACTTGGAATACGACAATTTGGTGGAAAATGTGTTCACAGAAATGAGCTATCTCGTACGAAGATTCATGGCTTTCGGTCGAAATGACGGATGTTTTGGCCACATCCATGGCATAGTTTGTTTAAATGTGACCATATTCCACACAAAGGTGCATATTGGAACAACTAACAATGTTCACGAAGAAATTTTTATTTTTCGTTGAATAAAAATACCATCTTCCCTTCCCGGAGTGTCAAAACTTGCTTTTTTTGTGAAGCACATACACAAAATATGTTGCAAAAATGTGCAAACTAAAATTATAAATATATTATGTCATGTTTGATCTACAAATAACAAACTTACTACCTCTCAATAGCTCAAAATACACCTCTTTCGAAAAAAGACAAATTTCTGCCGATTCCGCTGAAACCAGGCCAAATTTGAACTACAGGTGCCTCGTAGTTTGCTCATGATTTTTTGTAAAAATCATTTTTAGGTACCCAAGTACCTATTTCAACAGAGATACACCAAGAGTTCATCAAGATTCAGCACCTAGGTACGAACGGTCATGTCCCCCGTTTTGACCGTTTTCCGAAACCGGCTTTGAAAATTCCAGAAAATTCAAAAAAACTCGAAACGATGCAAGATCTTCGCGTGGTGTTGTTATATATGTCCTAGTATCCACAAAAAATAATAAACTTGGAATACGACAATTTGGTGGAAAATGTGTTCACAGGAATGAGCTATCTCGTACGAAGATTCATGGCTTTCGGTCGAAATGACGGATGTTTTGGCCACATCCATGGCATAGTTTGTTTAAATGTGACCATATTCCACACAAAGGTGCATATTGGAACAACTAACAATGTTCACGAAGAAATTTTTATTTTTCGTTGAATAAAAATACCATCTTCCCTTCCCGGAGTGTCAAAACTTGCTTTTTTTGTGAAGCACATACACAAAATATGTTGCAAAAATGTGCAAACTAAAATTCTAAATATATTATGTCATGTTTGATCTACAAATAACAAACTTACTACCTCTCAATAGATCAAAATACACCTCTTTCGAAAAAGACAAATTTCTGCCGATTCCGCTGAAACCGGGCCAAATTTGAACTACAGGTGCCTCGTAGTTTGCTCATGATTTTTTGTAAAAATCATTTTTAGGTACCCAAGTACCTATTTCAACAGAGATACACCAAGAGTTCATCAAGATTCAGCACCTAGGTACGAACGGTCATGTCCCCCGTTTTGACCGTTTTCCGAAACCGGCTTTGAAAATTCCAGAAAATTCAAAAAAACTCGAAACGATGCAAGATCTTCGCGTGGTGTTGTTATATATGTCCTAGTATCCACAAAAAATAATAAACTTGGAATACGACAATTTGGTGGAAAATGTGTTCACAGAAATGAGCTATCTCGTACGAAGATTCATGGCTTTCGGTCGAAATGACGGATGTTTTGGCCACATCCATGGCATAGTTTGTTTAAATGTGACCATATTCCACACAAAGGTGCATATTGGAACA
Organism: Alopecurus myosuroides; assembly: GCA_028641055.1. NCBI lineage: Eukaryota > Viridiplantae > Streptophyta > Magnoliopsida > Poales > Poaceae > Alopecurus > Alopecurus myosuroides. The sequence goes on from CM054061.1 coordinate 296,157,660, forward strand.
ACTAACAATGTTCACGAAGAAATTTTTATTTTTCGTTGAATAAAAATACCATCTTCCCTTCCCGGAGTGTCAAAACTTGCTTTTTTTGTGAAGCACATACACAAAATATGTTGCAAAAATGTGCAAACTAAAATTATAAATATATTATGTCATGTTTGATCTACAAATAACAAACTTACTACCTCTCAATAGCTCAAAATACACCTCTTTCGAAAAAAGACAAATTTCTGCCGATTCCGCTGAAACCGGGCCAAATTTGAACTACAGGTGCCTCGTAGTTTGCTCATGATTTTTTGTAAAAATCATTTTTAGGTACCCAAGTACCTATTTCAACAGAGATACACCAAGAGTTCATCAAGATTCAGCACCTAGGTACGAACGGTCATGTCCCCCGTTTTGACCGTTTTCCGAAACCGGCTTTGAAAATTCCAGAAAATTCAAAAAAACTCGAAACGATGCAAGATCTTCGCGTGGTGTTGTTATATATGTCCTAGTATCCACAAAAAATAATAAACTTGGAATACGACAATTTGGTGGAAAATGTGTTCACAGGAATGAGCTATCTCGTACGAAGATTCATGGCTTTCGGTCGAAATGACGGATGTTTTGGCCACATCCATGGCATAGTTTGTTTAAATGTGACCATATTCCACACAAAGGTGCATATTGGAACAACTAACAATGTTCACGAAGAAATTTTTATTTTTCGTTGAATAAAAATACCATCTTCCCTTCCCGGAGTGTCAAAACTTGCTTTTTTTGTGAAGCACATACACAAAATATGTTGCAAAAATGTGCAAACTAAAATTCTAAATATATTATGTCATGTTTGATCTACAAATAACAAACTTACTACCTCTCAATAGATCAAAATACACCTCTTTCGAAAAAGACAAATTTCTGCCGATTCCGCTGAAACCGGGCCAAATTTGAACTACAGGTGCCTCGTAGTTTGCTCATGATTTTTTGTAAAAATCATTTTTAGGTACCCAAGTACCTATTTCAACAGAGATACACCAAGAGTTCATCAAGATTCAGCACCTAGGTACGAACGGTCATGTCCCCCGTTTTGACCGTTTTCCGAAACCGGCTTTGAAAATTCCAGAAAATTCAAAAAAACTCGAAACGATGCAAGATCTTCGCGTGGTGTTGTTATATATGTCCTAGTATCCACAAAAAATAATAAACTTGGAATACGACAATTTGGTGGAAAATGTGTTCACAGAAATGAGCTATCTCGTACGAAGATTCATGGCTTTCGGTCGAAAGGACGGATGTTTTGGCCACATCCATGGCATAGTTTGTTTAAATGTAACCATATTCCACACAAAGGTGCATATTGGAACAAATAACAACGTTCACGAAGAAAGTTTTATTTTTCGTTGAATAAAAATACCATCTTCCCTTCCCGGAGTGTCAAAACTTGCTTTTTTTGTGAAGCACATACACAAAATATGTTGCAAAAATGTGCAAACTAAAATTCTAAATATATTATGTCATGTTTGATCTACAAATAACAAACTTACTACCTCTCAATAGATCAAAATACACCTCTTTCGAAAAATACAAATTTCTGCCGATTCCGCTGAAACCGGGCCAAATTTGAACTACAGGTGCCTCGTAGTTTGCTCATGATTTTTTGTAAAAATCATTTTTAGGTACCCAAGTACCTATTTCAACAGAGATACACCAAGAGTTCATCAAGATTCAGCACCTAGGTACGAACGGTCATGTCCCCCGTTTTGACCGTTTTCCGAAACCGGCTTTGAAAATTCCAGAAAATTCAAAAAAAACTCGAAACGGTGCAAGATCTTCGCGTGGTGTTGTTATATATGTCCTAGTATCCACAAAAAATAATAAACTTGGAATACGACAATTTGGTGGAAAATGTGTTCACAGAAATGAGCTATCTCGTACGAAGATTCATGGCTTTCGGTCGAAAGGACGGATGTTTTGGCCACATCCATGGCATAGTTTGTTTAAATGTAACCATATTCCACACAAAGGTGCATATTGGAACAACTAACAATGTTCACGAAGAAAGTTTTATTTTTCGTTGAATAAAAATACCATCTTCCCTTCCCGGAGTGTCAAAACTTGCTTTTTTTGTGAAGCACATACACAAAATATGTTGCAAAAATGTGCAAACTAAAATTCTAAATATATTATGTCATGTTTGATCTACAAATAACAAACTTACTACCTCTCAATAGATCAAAATACACCTCTTTCGAAAAATACAAATTTCTGCCGATTCCGCTGAAACCGGGCCAAATTTGAACTACAGGTGCCTCGTAGTTTGCTCATGATTTTTTGTAAAAATCATTTTTAGGTACCCAAGTACCTATTTCAACAGAGATACACCAAGAGTTCATCAAGATTCAGCACCTAGGTACCAACGGTCATGTCCCCCGTTTTGACCGTTTTCCGAAACCGGCTTTGAAAATTCCAGAAAATTCAAAAAAAACTCGAAACGGTGCAAGATCTTCGCGTGGTGTTGTTATATATGTCCTAGTATCCACAAAAAATAATAAACTTGGAATACGACAATTTGGTGGAAAATGTGTTCACAGAAATGAGCTATCTCGTACGAAGATTCATGGCTTTTGGTCGAAATGACGGATGTTTTGGCCACATCCATGGCATAGTTTGTTTAAATGTGACCATATTCCACACAAAGGTGCATATTGGAACAACTAACAATGTTCACGAAGAAAGTTTTATTTTTCGTTGAATAAAAATACCATCTTCCCTTCCCGGAGTGTCAAAACTTGCTTTTTTTGTGAAGCACATACACAAAATATGTTGCAAAAATGTGCAAACTAAAATTCTAAATATATTATGTCATGTTTAATCTACAAATAACAAACTTATTACCTCTCAATAGCTCAAAATACACCTCTTTCGAAAAAGACAAATTTCTGCCGATTCCGCTGAAACCGGGCCAAATTTGAACTACAGGTGCCTCATAGTTTGCTCATGATTTTTTGTAAAAATCATTTTTAGGTACCCAAGTACCTATTTCAACAGAGATACACCAAGAGTTCATCAAGATTCAGCAGCTAGGTACCAACGGCCATGTCCCCCGTTTTGACCGTTTTTCGAAACCGGCTTAGAAAATTCCAGAAAATTCAAAAAAACTCGAAACGATGCAAGACCTTCGCGTGGTGTTGTTATATATGTCCTAGTATCCACAAAAAATAATAAACTTGAATTTAAAAGAGTAATCCAAAGTATTAGTTATGAAACTTCACAATCCTATATGAAGCAATATATAAAGCTTAGGGGTATTTTTATTTTATTTCGACTAAAAATGGTCCCTAATAGTTTATAATAACATAATACATATTTTAAAAAAAATTGAAACTGCTTTGGTTGAAATTGAAGTTCAAAAGCAAAAGTTATAAAAGAAGACAAAAATGAAAAAAAAAAGTGAAAAGCGAAAAAAAAAACTGCCAAAACGGCAAGCCAAGCCTAGCAGGGAGGCCGGCCCAGCCCAGCAGCGAGGCCCATCCCTCCCTGCAGCAAAGGCCGGCCCAGTCCAGCTTTCCCTTGGACGGGTTGTTGATAGTAAAAGGGTAAATGGGCAATTTGACAACAAAGCAATTCGTGGTCTTGTGGTTATAGCGCTGGAGGACTTGTGGGAGGTTGTGGGTTCGAACCCTCACATCCCCAATTTGTATTTCTTTTCTCTTGTGTCAGTTCCGATGCCTCCCTTTGGGTCAAATAAATTTCCGCTTCAAGTGTATCACAAAAGAATTGTTATCGTAGTGGTTATGTGGGATGTACACCTATTGGGAGGTGCGGGTTCAAATCCTAATTTTGCTTATTTTCTTTGTTTTTCGTGGATATCTGTCCGAGCCTACGTGTCAGGTCGCACACGTGGACTGACACATAGGTGCGAAAATTGACACGTGGCCATGACACATAGGCAAAAATTGACACGTGTACATGACACATAGGCAAAAATTGACATGTGGACATGTTACATAGCCAAAAATTACTGCCAACAAACGCATGACCAATTAATTTGGTCTTAGTTAAGCAAAAAAAAGGGTCATACACCATGTATCATGTGCTATGACCATCTTGTTAAAGAAAATCATGACTTTTTTGGCAAAAAAGTCATGCGTTTAGTCCCTCCCAAACATGTCATGACCAACAAATTAAACATGGTCATGGATCTATGACAAATTCATCCATGGTCAATAAAAAAGGGTCATGTATCAACATATTTCTTGTAGTGTTGATACATGACTCTCAATTTTTGTCACTAGAAGGTCACGTGGTTTCATTCATGACCCCTTTTTGACCAAAAATGGAAAGTCACATACCGAGCGTCTTATTTGATTGTCAATGACTATTTTAATGAAATAGTCATAGTCTCTATGACCCAATCAGAGGGGTCATAACCCTATGACCAATTGATTTGGTCATGTGATATTCTACCATAGCCACGTCAGATCCTACGTGGCCAATCCTACGTGGCAAAATTATGACCAACTGATCTAGGTCATGGAAGAGATTCAGCCCAGTCCATGCTGCTCCTCCATATGGGCCAGCCCAACATTTCGACCCATTGAAGTTTTCTTTTTCCTGACAGATTTTTCAGCTAAATGGGACGAATCAAATATTTTTGGGGAATTTTTGATGGGCCTTGGCCTTTACACGTTCTAATTTTTATTTCATTCTTTTGGGCCATGGGCCCAGATTCCAAATTCGAGCATTTTTTTCGCGTTTTTCTTGCAGGCTTTTATGTTAAGGTTATTGCAGCCCGAGGGCTTAGTAGCCCATGTACTGCTGGGCCATAGACAGTTCAAGTTGAGTAGAAATTGTTTCTTAACAATAGCAAAATATGGACACATCACCAGACAAATTTCATTTCACTTCCATTACAGTTAATCACAATCATAAGCAGTAGATGTACATGTCACTTCATCACATTACATAACACCAAAACGATCATAAGAACAACAAATTCCGAATTCACACATCCAGCATTGCTTGGGCTTGTGGGGGTCCTTCTCAGCTTTCTTCAGTACCTAGAGACTGCAACACAACAGAAACCATCCGCAAATTGAATCAAAACTGTATGGTGATGAGAATAGTTAAGGTCAGGAAATTCATGTCTGCCTTCCATCAGGAAAACAACGCCAAAAGAAGTCTAGCCGAGGTCTACCGATGGCATTCTTTAACACATCAGTGAAAAAGCAGTGATCAGCACAGCAAAAATAACACCTATAGGTTCATAAACAAATAAATCATGAATGGTACGTGATTCTTAAATAAGTGAACAGAGCCATCGAACTGAGACCCAAATAGAACTAATTACCTAGTGTCGCGTGGTGAAGATCATAGACATCTCTTCTAGAAATATACAGTGCTACGAAGACGACCACAGGACACACTATAGAGATTACCTGTTAAGTGGTCCAATACCCAGCATCTGAGATGGAGAAGCATGCAGCAGGCTATGAAATTGCAAGGTTTTAGAAACATACAGGAACATCCCATGCTGGCACGGTGCTCTCTTTCACGAGGTACCTAATGTCAGTCATCACGTCCTTGCAGACAAACCGGTTGAATGGAGGAGTGTAGTGCAACACGACCACAACGGAGGCTAGGAGAACGAGAACAACCCAGTCATACATGTGCTTCCTGGCCAGTCCAGCTCCATGCGTCTGAACGGTGTGCTGGATCCTGTCCTGCATCCTTAGCTGCTGGCCAAAAACCGGTGTACCAGTCAAGAGCTGCATTGTTAAGTCAGTAGTTTTTCTATAGCCAAAATATATAAATGGTGAATATCAGCAGGCAACAGCTCAACGTAAGCAAACTGCAACACATGCTGGGCATGCTAGTCCCGTTCTGCTTCTTCTAGCTAGGAAACAATATCTCATTTGGTACAGACAGAAGTGCAAGAGAAAAAATCTGCAGGATCTAGGTTACAATGCAGACTGTAAGTATTAGACACTCTCCAGAGTAAATATTAGAACTCTGAATGGGTAAAAAAAACCTCATCTACTTTACTATTTCTGAGAAAAATTAACAGTTCAGATGTCTTGCACATTACACCTTACTGAACCCAGCGAGTTCATCCCAATTTGACCGGTTTGTCTGTAGACAGCTTCACCATTCTAGCATTCAAGCTTCTTTGACAGACTGAAACAGGGATAAAATAGTTAAACATTAAATTTTAGTTAATTTTTTTGCATTAACATGTAAATTGGAAAGTAGAAAACTTCAAATATATCCAATATCCTAAAACTGAAAACTCTGGCCATTTATACTACATTTGTCGATGAACCAAACCACACACAGAGAAAATATCGTCCTAGATGTGCATTGCATACAATCTGTTTGAAAGCCAAGTAGGCTGGATCATGGAGTGCCGACCTAGAATTAAGAATCAATAAACATGGCATTCAAGATTAACTGCTAGAGCATCAACAATTCAGCATAGATGCATGTAACCTCTGACAAATTGCTAGACGAAAAACATGTTGGCAGCGCACACACTTCATAAATGAAACGTTGCAGTGCTTTACTTTCTACAGGAGTAGACAATCCCTAGAACACCGATGTATGCACCATACAGTACGGAATGGCAAGGAATTAAATAACTCAACTTCATACACATGATTCATTTAAAAAGAACTTGAATCTCTCAAACGGTGGCCTCTATATACAGTATACCTGATAACACCAGCTGGATACTGTTTTGAGGGATATGGTGGAAGCCACAAGATACTCTAGTCTTGCACTCTGCTAGACAAGTAGAAGGTTCTCCATGTGTGTGTCCTTGAAATATCCACGGTTGGCCTTGCAACTCCAGTTTTGAAGCATCAGTGCTCCTTTGGGTCTGTGAGAACAAAGGCAGGGTCAATAAGTATCAAAGGAGCTGCTCCTAGACGACATCTTATTAAAAATAAGAGAAATAGCAGAATAATGTCAAAGAAAATTAGCATTTACACAACAAGGTAAACTAGAGAAAAATAAACGAACCAAAGTATTACACATGCAGAAGACCAAGAACCTTAGCTAACTAGCTAAAATGTAGAGAGAAATTTCGGAGGTAGAGTTGTCCTAAACAGACTAGGAGCTGAAATAAGAGGATTGAAATTACTAAAATTCAAAACAACAGAAGTGAAGTGATTCCGAGCGAGAACATCTATACACAGCTTTTATTATAGATCACTATCTGCAGGCTGAGTAGACAATTTCGGTACCATAGATACAACTGACATTACTATATTATAGTTACACAAAAGGATAATAATACAATGCAGATGAATTAGTTAAAGAAAGACATTTTGCTATATGGACACAATTTCCTTACAGTGGCAGCCTACTGAATTGAGTTTATGGCATTATGCTATATTGATATAAATAAACATGTCATAGAAATGCTACAGATTGGCCTTTCCTTGCGGCTACCCGTTGACACGAACAATAGCTGCTCCTCCAGCTCTAAGAAGCTTCCGGCTCACCATCAATAGCCGCTGGAACATCCACACAAACAAACACGATGACGAACAAATTAATCAAAATTTTGCATAAGCCATTATCAAAAACGAGCTATTCAAGAACACGGATTAGCAAACTATATAATCTGCTAGTACCACACAATGGAAGACCAACTAATGCTGGATATAAGAACATGTTCATAGTCAGCATGCATCAATAGTGGTATTTATATGTGCTATCAAACTAACTCCAAATTTTTCAAGTAACAGGTGCAGAGTTTTCTGAATTAGTTTTACCGTCAGTATGATCTCTGGGACACTAGGTTAAAAAGTGGAAATTCTATAGCTTGCATAGGGCTGAAATCATACAGACTTCAGAACAAATTCCTGAATAAAATGGAGTCCTACCGATTATAAAGTAACAGAGCAGTAGCTAAATTCCTTGGAACTAGGTATAACGAGCATAAGAGTTTGGGACACTTGGAACTGCGACAAACACACGATTCTATAGCAGGATGCAAACAGCCGACACCAGATAAGTTTTCGTCAGTCATACACAACACTGCAACCGGGGCCAGATTTAATCGAGAGTGGAGTCTGGAACATAATTGCAAAAACTGGACACGGAGAATGATTATCCTCACCGTCGGGTCAAAGAAGAAGCCCGTGCCGCGGATCTTGAGCCCGTGTCGCGTGCGGCCGTCGGGCCACGGATCTTGAGCCCGGTGACGAATCCCTCGTAGTCCGTCACGGAGAAGTCCAGCTAGTGCCTCCTGGTCAGCTGGTCATGCGGGACGCCCAAGCGCCGTAGTAGGAGGAGATCGCAGTTGCCGGCGACGTGATTCACCCACCTCCAATCTCACCTCCGCCGCCGGTACAGCGACATGGTAGCGGATTCACCCACCTCCAATCTCACCTCCGCCGCCGGTACAGAGAGCGGTAACTGCGGCTCCGTCCGAAGGCAGAAAGGCGCCCAGAGAGCTATTCAAGAACTGGGTATAGGATCGAATGGTTTCATCGAAGAAAGATGCGTGGTGGGGGGATTCTGGGTACGTGGTGGCGATGAGGGGCGCCGGCGCACGAAAACAGGGAGGGAGGAGGCTTGCGGCGCGACGAGGGTGGGGATTAGGGTTACCGCGCGACGAGGGTGGGGATTAGGGTTACCGCTGGGTGGATTAGAGGGGAAGGTGGAGAGAGGGCTGACGGTGGGGAGGGAGGAGGGGGAGGCATCGAGCGGGAGCGGTGAGAGTGGATCTGGATAGCGGGGCGGCGGCGGGCGGGGGGGGAGAAGAATAGGGTTTCGGTGGAATTTGGTTCTCCCCGCGCTGAAATTGCTTCTCCCCGCCTTTGCCCCCGGTTCTAAAATACGGCCGTGACTAACACTAGGAACTTGGCTCCGATGGTCCCACAGGTCAGTGGTGGTTCTTATGTGGGTTTGGTAAGTTGTGTACTGAATTTAAAGAACAAATAAACCAAAAATCATAGAAAAGAAAAGAAAACTAGTAAATTCAAGTAAAATACGTGTTTAAATTTGATACTTAGGTGTATCTTGCAATCCCTAACAAATTTTCAAATATGATTCTGTCTTTTTACAAAGAAAAAAAAAATATTCCTCATTTTCTAATCGTTAAAATCAGCGGGTTTTGTGGAGAATCTACCATTTTTGACGGTCATGTCCCTCGTTTTGACGGTTTTACGAAACCGGCTTTGAAAATTCCAGAAAATTCAAAAAAAATCGAAACGATGCAAGATCTTCGCGTGGTGTTGTTATATATGCCCTAGTATCCACAAAAAATAATAAACTTGGAATACGACAATTTGGTGGAAAATGTGTTCACAGAAATGAGCTATCTCATACGAAGATTCATGGCTTTCGGTCGAAATGACGGATGTTTTGGCCACATCCATGGCATATTTTGTTTAAATGTGACCATATTCCATACAAAGGTGCATATTGGAACAACTAACAATGTTCACGAAAAAAGTTTTATTTTTCGTTGAATAAAAATACCATCTTCCCTTCCCGGAGTGTCAAAACTTGCTTTTTTTGTGAAGCACATACACAAAATATGTTGCAAAAATGTGCAAACTAAAATTCTAAATATATTATGTCATGTTTGATCTACAAATAACAAACTTACTACCTCTCAATAGCTCAAAATACACCTCTTTCGAAAAAGACAAATTTCTGCCGATTCCGCTGAAACCGGGCCAAATTTGAACTACAGGTGCCTCGTAGTTTGCTCATGATTTTTTGTAAAAATCATTTTTAGGTACCCAAGTACCTATTTCAACAGAGATACACCAAGAGTTCATCAAGATTCAGCACATAGGTACGAACGGTCATGTCCCCCGTTTTGACCGTTTTCCGAAACCGGCTTTGAAAATTCCAGAAAATTCAAAAAAACTCGAAACGATGCAAGATCTTCGCGTGGTGTTGTTATATATGCCCTAGTATCCACAAAAAATAATAAACTTGGAATACGACAATTTGGTGGAAAATGTGTTCACAGAAATGAGCTATCTCGTACGAAGATTCATAGCTTTCGGTCGAAATGACGGATGTTTTGGCCACATCCATGGCATAGTTTGTTTAAATGTGACCATATTCCACACAAAGGTGCATATTGGAACAACTAACAATGTTCACGAAGAAAGTTTTATTTTTCGTTGAATAAAAATAGCATCTTCCCTTCCCGGAGTGTCAAAACTTGCTTTTTTTGTGAAGCACATACACAAAATATGTTGCAAAAATGTGCAAACTAAAATTCTAAATATATTATGTCATGTTTGATCTACAAATAACAAACTTACTACCTCTCAATAGCTCAAAATACACCTCTTTCGAAAAAGACAAATTTCTGCCGATTCCGCTGAAACCGGGCCAAATTTGAACTACAGGTGCCTCGTAGTTTGCTCATGATTTTTTGTAAAAATCATTTTTAGGTACCCAAGTACCTATTTCAACAGAGATACACCAAGAGTTCATCAAGATTCAGCACCTAGGTACGAACGGTCATGTCCCCCGTTTTGACCGTTTTCCGAAACCGGCTTTGAAAATTCCAGAAAATTCAAAAAAACTCGAAACGATGCAAGATCTTCGCGTGGTGTTGTTATATATGTCCTAGTATCCACAAAAAATAATAAACTTGGAATACGACAATTTGGTGGAAAATGTGTTCACAGAAATGAGCTATCTCGTACGAAGATTCATGGCTTTCGGTCGAAATGACGGATGTTTTGGCCACATCCATGGCATAGTTTGTTTAAATGTGACCATATTCCACACAAAGGTGCATATTGGAACAACTAACAATGTTCACGAAGAAATTTTTATTTTTCGTTGAATAAAAATACCATCTTCCCTTCCCGGAGTGTCAAAACTTGCTTTTTTTGTGAAGCACATACACAAAATATGTTGCAAAAATGTGCAAACTAAAATTCTAAATATATTATGTCATGTTTGATCTACAAATAACAAACTTACTACCTCTCAATAGCTCAAAATACACCTCTTTCGAAAAAAGACAAATTTCTGCCGATTCCGCTGAAACCGGGCCAAATTTGAACTACAGGTGCCTCGTAGTTTGCTCATGATTTTTTGTAAAAATCATTTTTAGGTACCCAAGTACCTATTTCAACAGAGATACACCAAGAGTTCATCAAGATTCAGCACCTAGGTACGAACGGTCATGTCCCCCGTTTTGACCGTTTTCCGAAACCGGCTTTGAAAATTCCAGAAAATTCAAAAAAACTCGAAACGATGCAAGATCTTCGTGTGGTGTTGTTATATATGTCCTAGTATCCACAAAAAATAATAAACTTGGAATACGACAATTTGGTGGAAAATGTGTTCACAGGAATGAGCTATCTCGTACGAAGATTCATGGCTTTCGGTCGAAATGACGGATGTTTTGGCCACATCCATGGCATAGTTTGTTTAAATGTGACCATATTCCACACAAAGGTGCATATTGGAACAACTAACAATGTTCACGAAGAAATTTTTATTTTTCGTTGAATAAAAATACCATCTTCCCTTCCCGGAGTGTCAAAACTTGCTTTTTTTGTGAAGCACATACACAAAATATGTTGCAAAAATGTGCAAACTAAAATTCTAAATATATTATTTCATGTTTGATCTACAAATAACAAACTTACTACCTCTCAATAGATCAAAATACACCTCTTTCGAAAAAGACAAATTTCTGCCGATTCCGCTGAAACCGGGCCAAATTTGAACTACAGGTGCCTCGTAGTTTGCTCATGATTTTTTGTAAAAATCATTTTTAGGTACCCAAGTACCTATTTCAACAGAGATACACCAAGAGTTCATCAAGATTCAGCACCTAGGTACGAACGGTCATGTCCCCCGTTTTGACCGTTTTCCGAAACCGGCTTTGAAAATTCCAGAAAATTCAAAAAAACTCGAAACGATGCAAGATCTTCGCGTGGTGTTGTTATATATGTCCTAGTATCCACAAAAAATAATAAACTTGGAATACGACAATTTGGTGGAAAATGTGTTCACAGAAATGAGCTATCTCGTACGAAGATTCATGGCTTTCGGTCGAAATGACGGATGTTTTGGCCACATCCATGGCATAGTTTGTTTAAATGTAACCATATTCCACACAAAGGTGCATATTGGAACAACTAACAACGTTCACGAAGAAAGTTTTATTTTTCGTTGAATAAAAATACCATCTTCCCTTCCCGGAGTGTCAAAACTTGCTTTTTTTGTGAAGCACATACACAAAATATGTTGCAAAAATGTGCAAACTAAAATTCTAAATATATTATGTCATGTTTGATCTACAAATAACAAACTTACTACCTCTCAATAGATCAAAATACACCTCTTTCGAAAAATACAAATTTCTGCCGATTCCGCTGAAACCGGGCCAAATTTGAACTACAGGTGCCTCGTAGTTTGCTCATGATTTTTTGTAAAAATCATTTTTAGGTACCCAAGTACCTATTTCAACAGAGATACACCAAGAGTTCATCAAGATTCAGCACCTAGGTACGAACGGTCATGTCCCCCGTTTTGACCGTTTTCCGAAACCGGCTTTGAAAATTCCAGAAAATTCAAAAAAAACTCGAAACGGTGCAAGATCTTCGCGTGGTGTTGTTATATATGTCCTAGTATCCACAAAAAATAATAAACTTGGAATACGACAATTTGGTGGAAAATGTGTTCACAGAAATGAGCTATCTCGTACGAAGATTCATGGCTTTCGGTCGAAAGGACGGATGTTTTGGCCACATCCATGGCATAGTTTGTTTAAATGTAACCATATTCCACACAAAGGTGCATATTGGAACAACTAACAACGTTCACGAAGAAAGTTTTATTTTTCGTTGAATAAAAATACCATCTTCCCTTCCCGGAGTGTCAAAACTTGCTTTTTTTGTGAAGCACATACACAAAATATGTTGCAAAAATGTGCAAACTAAAATTCTAAATATATTATGTCATGTTTGATCTACAAATAACAAACTTACTACCTCTCAATAGATCAAAATACACCTCTTTCGAAAAATACAAATTTCTGCCGATTCCGCTGAAACCGGGCCAAATTTGAACTACAGGTGCCTCGTAGTTTGCTCATGATTTTTTGTAAAAATCATTTTTAGGTACCCAAGTACCTATTTCAACAGAGATACACCAAGAGTTCATCAAGATTCAGCACCTAGGTACGAACGGTCATGTCCCCCGTTTTGACCGTTTTCCGAAACCGGCTTTGAAAATTCCAGAAAATTCAAAAAAAACTCGAAACGGTGCAAGATCTTCGCGTGGTGTTGTTATATATGTCCTAGTATCCACAAAAAATAATAAACTTGGAATACGACAATTTGGTGGAAAATGTGTTCACAGAAATGAGCTATCTCGTACGAAGATTCATGGCTTTTGGTCGAAATGACGGATGTTTTGGCCACATCCATGGCATAGTTTGTTTAAATGTGACCATATTCCACACAAAGGTGCATATTGGAACAACTAACAATGTTCACGAAGAAAGTTTTATTTTTCGTTGAATAAAAATACCATCTTCCCTTCCCGGAGTGTCAAAACTTGCTTTTTTTGTGAAGCACATACACAAAATATGTTGCAAAAATGTGCAAACTAAAATTCTAAATATATTATGTCATGTTTAATCTACAAATAACAAACTTATTACCTCTCAATAGCTCAAAATACACCTCTTTCGAAAAAGACAAATTTCTGCCGATTCCGCTGAAACCGGGCCAAATTTGAACTACAGGTGCCTCATAGTTTGCTCATGATTTTTTGTAAAAATCATTTTTAGGTACCCAAGTACCTATTTCAACAGAGATACACCAAGAGTTCATCAAGATTCAGCAGCTAGGTACCAACGGCCATGTCCCCCGTTTTGACCGTTTTTCGAAACCGGCTTAGAAAATTCCAGAAAATTCAAAAAAACTCGAAACGATGCAAGACCTTCGCGTGGTGTTGTTATATATGTCCTAGTATCCACAAAAAATAATAAACTTGAATTTAAAAGAGTAATCCAAAGTATTAGTTATGAAACTTCACAATCCTATATGAAGCAATATATAAAGCTTAGGGGTATTTTTATTTTATTTCGACTAAAAATGGTCCCTAATAGTTTATAATAACATAATACATATTTTAAAAAAAATTGAAACTGCTTTGGTTGAAATTGAAGTTCAAAAGCAAAAGTTATAAAAGAAGACAAAAATGAAAAAAAAAAAGTGAAAAGCGAAAAAAAAAACTGCCAAAACGGCAAGCCAAGCCTAGCAGGGAGGCCGGCCCAGCCCAGCAGCGAGGCCCATCCCTCCCTGCAGCAAAGGCCGGCCCAGTCCAGCTTTCCCTTGGACGGGTTGTTGATAGTAAAAGGGTAAATGGGCAATTTGACAACAAAGCAATTCGTGGTCTTGTGGTTATAGCGCTGGAGGACTTGTGGGAGGTTGTGGGTTCGAACCCTCACATCCCCAATTTGTATTTCTTTTCTCTTGTGTCAGTTCCGATGCCTCCCTTTGGGTCAAATAAATTTCCGCTTCAAGTGTATCACAAAAGAATTGTTATCGTAGTGGTTATGTGGGATGTACACCTATTGGGAGGTGCGGGTTCAAATCCTAATTTTGCTTATTTTCTTTGTTTTTCGTGGATATCTGTCCGAGCCTACGTGTCAGGTCGCACACGTGGACTGACACATAGGTGCGAAAATTGACACGTGGCCATGACACATAGGCAAAAATTGACACGTGTACATGACACATAGGCAAAAATTGACATGTGGACATGTTACATAGCCAAAAATTACTGCCAACAAACGCATGACCAATTAATTTGGTCTTAGTTAAGCAAAAAAAAGGGTCATACACCATGTATCATGTGCTATGACCATCTTGTTAAAGAAAATCATGACTTTTTTGGCAAAAAAGTCATGCGTTTAGTCCCTCCCAAACATGTCATGACCAACAAATTAAACATGGTCATGGATCTATGACAAATTCATCCATGGTCAATAAAAAAGGGTCATGTATCAACATATTTTTTGTAGTGACCGCCTATCAAAATTGACGAGCAAAGAAAGATCAGGTTATGTGATGACATGGGTGGAGAGAAAGATATTCGGTAGGGGGAGGGAGGAGAAAGCTTGACACAGGCAGATGCAGATCATTACAGGATGTAGATCTTGGTCGCCATAGCTGAGCTATCTTCCCCTTGATTTGGGTTTCTGAATTAGCTGCTCTAATTCTTGTTGCAGTATGGCTTGTGATTTAAAAAGGAAGAGAGAATATGTTATTTCTAGGTAAAGATTAAGGGTTGCAGAGTAGTACGAAGCGGTATATCAAACTGATTCTTTACTGCTAAGTTATTAATGATCCTTCTGCTGTCATGGAAAGAACATGGCTGCTAATCGAAAATGAGTGTGGCCCCCAATGAAAAAGGAACCTGGACACTGCGCAAGTAATACATATGTGATAAAGCCGGCAGTTCTATCCTACATGCGTTTTAGCCTATGTCACTATGAAGCAGATGTATTGTTTGAATGATTCCATAGCACATTAAACAAGGAGAAGAATTCAGGGAAAGAGAAAATTACAGAGGAGGAGTAGGCTAGGCAGGAGTACATAAAATTGCAATGCAAACGCCTCTCCTACTGGTTCTCCACAAATCAGTCTGGCCATCCTCTTTTCTCTTCCTTTAAAACCACTCTTACTGACTTTCTGAACCGAGGGTTGGGGATGGGAGGGATTATGGAGCAGTACCGCTAGCAGGGTGGATTCGGGACGGAGCTGGCTGCTAGAGCGCGTCGGCCACAAGAAACTCTGTACGGCGCCCCAATTCCTCCACAAGTCAGCGGTGATAGGAAACGAAGTCGCCCTCGCAAACCTTGGCTGCAGCCGCCACGCCTGCGGATGGAAGAGAGAGACAAAGAGCGAGAGGGAGGAAGAGAGACATGAGGCGTCTTATCGGCGGCGGCGCGTGTAGGAGTTGGGTGAGGCATCGGCGGCACTACATGGCCACCGTTGCTGGATGGTGGTGGCGGCCGCCGTTGCTGGAGGGTGGAGTTGAGTTCGGCTTGATTTGGGATGGCGTGGCGAGTTTGATATCCAAACAACTCAGGGGGTTACTGCAAAAGTGCCCACCAGCTTTAGTTATAGACCGTGGGTTGATACCCCTGTTCTTGAAGGGCTCAACTGAAAATGATGCGACGTACGACGGTCACGGCAAGCTGTATTATATAGTAGAGATAGAGATATTAGAGAAGAGATAGAGATTTCTCTTTCATGCCGTGATGGTACGTTTGGTTCATACGTACGTGGTACGTCAAACCGGGAATCGCACGACCTAGCCTTTTGGATCGGTAGAAAAAACTGCTTAGGCAATCGGTGACATCCAGGATTCGACTCGCTTTTGGTGCATGCCTTCCTTGTTTCCTGGAACATGGGCTATTTATTGTTTACGGGTTGTGGACTGGAACGAGCTAGAGCAAAGGCCCAAGTAATTACCGTGTTTCGCTAAAAAAAAAGTATTTACCGTGTTTATTTCCTTAACGGAAGTAACGACCATGGTGAGCACAGGCAAATAAAACGCAACAACCTTGATAATGCCCCAACTAGATCGGATATGTGTACCGACGAAAAAGGCAAAAAAAAAATAAACTGTCTGAGTCAGCCACGTTCAGGAGTCCAATAGGCGCACGCACGAAGCTATCCTTAATTACTTGTGCTGTTATTACAAATTGTAATCTTTTTTTTGACAACATTACAAATTGTAATCTGATTCGGTCAGTTGAACATAGAAGAATGGGACTCCGATTTTCTTCTTCCCATCAGGCTCCTGTTTGTCCGTCCGATCGGTAGTAGCTGGACCGTACGATTTTCAACCGGCCCGTGGTCTTTTTCCGTGATTCCAGAGATCAATTACGTAGCTGTTTCCCTGAAACTGCTCCAAATACCTGCTTCCCTGAAACTTCTCCAATAACTGCTTTCCTAAAATTATGCTCCGAGTAACCTCTCTCGTCTTTCTTGGTCTTCACAGTTGCTTCTTCCCGAGAACAAGGGAAACCGAATACAGGAGAATGAACTCCATGGAAAGTTTGTGCGAAGCATAATTTTTTATGTAACAAGCATACCACTATTATGTTAGTAGCTTTATTGTTTAGGATAATGCACGTACTGATTTATTTTTTTACTTTAGAAACAATCAAATTAGATGTAGGAAGCACATCCACGGCCTCGAAAGTGAAGCAACGTTAAAATTCCCGAAGCGCAACCCTTGGTTGAAGAAGCATATTGATCATACGTCAGAAGCACTGATATTTTACGTTGGGGCATGAGCATGCTTCGCTTCTCTCACTTGTCGGCCTAGATGGTCCCTTCTCGAGGTCTCGCCATAGACCATTCAGCATCAGCGAGCTCCGCCAGAAGCACGCCGGGATCTGGGAGGGCCAGGGCCGGCCGTCACGAACGCCCTGTAGTGGTGGCAAAAAACGCTAGGCCTCGTTGGTAAGGTGCGGGTGTCATTTTATATACCCCAAAGATTAGTCGTTGGATGCCTCTCAGCGAATGTACGGTCAGATGCTAGTCCGGCGTTCTGTTTTGTATCGGACCAAGATGTGTAGTATTTACCAACATAGAATTCCATCACCGAAAATAACAAGCAGTTGGTTAAAAAAAATAGGTTTCCATATAAGGCCAGGTACAATGCAAAGCGCACGCTTAAAAAGTCAAATCCCTGTCAGGTCTAGCGTCCGACCCTCGGAGCAGCTATTTTGCATCGGTGCTAAACAAAAGAGGTAGGAACTTCACGTAACTGCCAAAATGGCCGGGTTTTTTCCCTAGCGCCTCTGGCTAAGAGGCCGCGTTGTACATGGCCTAAGTAGCCATCGGTCCATCACAGCCTCTTTCCTTGCCCTCCCTAGCTTCCACCTATCTGGACACATGTTATACTCCCTTCTCACTTTATTTTCAAATGCGTGCAAACCCATCTTCATATTGTCCTAAACTCCACGAGGAATTTTTGTGTCAAGAAAGGTGCAGTGAGAGCTTTTAAATGCCAACATTTCACACATTTGTGGGTTCCAATATAGGACCTTATCACAAATGCACCTGTCCTGCTATCATTTGCTTCCTTAAGATTCCAAGGACAGTTTTCTTTGCATTTTGCATTCAGCCTATGATGAGGACATCCCTATCTCTTCACCTATTGTTACACATGATGATATTGTTATAAAAGATGATGAAGTAAGGATTGGTCCCATGACAAGATCAAGGACTAAATTATTACAACAACGGGTGAATTCACTCCTACATGAGTATAACATTTATAATTATGAGAACTTTATACTACCTAAATCCATGCATTTATGTATTCTCAGGTTTGTTAATAACACAATAATGAAGAGAGGAGATCATGAAGAGGAGATACACATGGATGAAGATGGACTTGAAGAGGAGCTGGAAAACAAATGCTAGAAGGGTGAAAACAAGGAAAAACAGAAAATAACAATTGTTATTTCATGGAAAACAATTGTTATTGCATGGAAAACAAGGGGATGGCGCCTCCACAAGGTTAAATGCGCCTAGTAGAAGTCCTAATTATATTAGGCATGGTTTGTATACCATCATTGGCCGCACCCCTTAATGGTGGGTCGGTTTGTATCTAGTTGGTTGAGTCCAAGTCCAAAAACAAGTGCAAGTTGGGTCCTATTCGGGTTGGGTTGGGTTGCTTGCGCAATACCCCTTGTGGTCGCACCCCCACCCCTCATATATACCCCTTGGTGCGAATTAGATAGGTTAGACTATGATAAAACATAAACCCTAGACTTCTAGATTGTATTGCTTGAAGCATTCATCTTGAATCATACTACCTTGCAAATCTGAGTGTATTCTGCTGTTCCACTGGGAATAAGGAGAAACATGACCACTTGTAGTCGGTGGCTACTTGTGCAAGAGTGTGGAGTCTCGAATATCCGAAGCGGTTAAGTGCTGTTGCAATTGGTGACAGGGTTTAGCCAAAGGAGAGAGTGAGGTATCACATTGGTTATCAAATTATCAAAGAGTTCACTGAGAAGATCGGGCTACCCCTTATCATCTTGGTACCAGACTACTGGGTTTACTCGGTGAGCTGTATCTATCCCTTTAGATTCGAGTTTTTTAATACCTATACAGAAAAAGCCACAAAAAATAGTGTTAGATCATTGCCTTAGCCATAGATAATCTCTAGTTTTCGAGTTTTAGTTGTTGTTTTGTGTTTCTTTTCTCTTTTTATGTCTTTTAATTGTCGAGTTAGGGTTAGGGTTCTAGTTGTCGTCGTGTTCTTCCCGTGAGTCCACCGAAAATTCTTGCAAAAATAGCAATTCCAACCGTGGGAGAGGTTCCAATTCGAGTTTAACTCGTTTTCCTACCGCGGCACAAGAACAAGAAAAATCGATGCCGCGGTTTCCCTCCTAGTCGCTCTCGGTTTTCCTCTGTTTCCGCGCTTCGAGTTGTTAACGGATTCCCTTAGCGCGCGGGCATAAATCCCTACGCGCAGCACACCACGCCACACACGTGCGCACTACCGCGGTACGGAAACAATGCAGAAATCGCTGCCGCCACTGCCGTCTGATCCAGTTCGTTGCCGCCTGTGCCGCGCGACCACAGCCACCCTCTGCTCTTTTGCGCATGCGTCCACTGCTGCCGTGCGACACCGTTTTGGTGCGTTTTGCTGCCGCGGCAGGCTACCGTGAGTCTAAAACGACTGTTTCTGTTGCCGTGGGTATCTCTTAGCCTAGGTATTATTCCTTTTAGTTTTTTTTCCGATTTCTTTAGGATTTCTTTTCCAATCTTTGTTAACCTTAGACACAGCCATTCTATAGCAATAATCTAGATACCTTGCCCACAAGACTAGCTATTTTCTTGCTCGTTTACAGGCTGCTCATTATCATATCATTGTGTCACATTGATTTAGCTTTTGTTTTCACTTATTATTTGTGCTACTTTAGTTTTTACTCGGCCATAAAAGTATAAAAAAAAGAGAAAAACAGAAAATAGAAAAAGAGAAAAACAGAATTGATAAAAAGCAAAAAGAGGCCATTGATATATATTGTTATTGCTATCATTTGGAGCTGTTTTCGTTGCTATCATTGACACTACACATTGAGCAATCTTCTGCCTGTTGATCATTGAGCTTGGCTAGTGTCTTTCTAGAGCATTGCAAAATTTCATCCATAGATTTGCATTGCCACATTTGTCTCCAATTTTGGTGTGTGTTTCCTAGGTGATTATTTTTGTATCATTCACAAACAGCACTAGGACTTGTTAATTGGTGATTGTTTGGTATCCATACCAAGCCCCACCATATAACCTGTTTTACCTTTGTGAGAGCAAAAACCCCTGGGTATTCTATTCTTCACACCAAGTCACATTAGTTTCTATTACTTGTAGTAAGATTTTCTTTTCACTTTGGAACAGCAAGGATCACCTCTTTTGCTGGTTTTGAGTGCGTCGAGAGAGGCACCACAACCCATAGCAAATTTTTTTATTTCACTAACACATTAATAATGGCTTCTCCTAGTGATGTTTCTGCGCAGGGAAAAGAGCTAATGGTGATGAGCATGTGAAGTGGACAAATTTGGAGGAGATGCAAGAAAAAATGAACACAAATATTGCTGCAAAAAATTCAGAATTGCATTCTCTCATTGACAAGCATGGAGTGGACATGGATACACATGTTTAGAATTTGGGCCTTCAAATTGATACTGTGACTGAAACAGCTGCTGCTACATAAGAGCAAGTTACAACCTTACAAACTTCTCTTGATACATTGACTACTCAAATTGCTGCCTTGGCTACTTTGGTGAATCAAAGGCTACCTGCCCAAGAGGATGATGGTAGTGCTTTTGGTGATGCTGATAATGATGAGGGAAATTTTATCCCTCATGGCCTTGGAGGTGGTAGAGGTAACCATGGTGCTGGCCGTGGCTTTCAAGCTATAAGGATCCCTGTACAAGAACCAAACCGAGAGGATGATGGGCTTGGTAAACCAAAATTCATGTTACCATCCTTCAACTTTGATACTGATGATGTTGAAGAGTACCTCATGTGGGAGCTGAAGATAGAAAAATTGTGGAGGATGCATGAGTATAATGAGGAGAGAAAAATTAAACTTGCTTCTTCAGGTTTTGATGGCTATGCTTTGTTATGGTGGGATAATATTATAAGAACAAGAGCAAGAAATAGAGAACCTGCAATTATTACATGGAGGGAGATGAAGCAAGTTATGAGGGGCAGATTTGTGCCTAAAAATTATTTGAGATCTTTGTTTGACAAATTACAACACTTGAAGCAAGGCACAAAAACAGTGGATGCTTACTTTAGGGAGATGGAGCTGATATTGCAAAGAGCTAGAGTGAGAGAAAATGCTGAACATACTATGCAATGATTTCTTTCAGGTTTGCAATTCAAAATCAAGAGCATTGTGAGGCATGTGCAATATAGTGACATGAATGAATTATTGCATCAAGCAAGGGAGGCATAAAAACAATTGGCCGAGGAAGCACTTATGGCTCCAAGGAGGCCTTTCACAAATAGGTCTTCTTTCTCATCACCACCACCACCACAGCCTACCCCTAGCCATGGGGTTTCCACCACTAAACCCAAGAGTTCTACTTCTATATCTAAGAGGCAAGTACAAACATCAGCTAGTGCAAGTGGATTCACTAATTCTACAGCTCGAAATAGAGACATGAGCTGCCATACATGTGGAGGAAAAGGGCACTTCAAGAGAGATTGTCCAAATAAAAAGATTATGCTTATTAATGAGGACAATGAATATAAGACATGTGATGATGTTGATCCTACTCAAGAGGATGCTTATGATGATGACGATGGGCCTATTGATGCATATCCTTCTACTTATCCTACTTTTGTTTGCACACCAAGAACATTGAGTATTCTCCCTAGTCCTGAAAGTCAAAGATGCAACTTATTTCAAACAAGAGCAATTTTAGGTCCTCATTGGCTTGCAAGGTGATTATTGATGGAGGTAGTTGCAGAAATTTAGCAAGCAAAGAATTGTGTGCAAAGCTCAAATTGAGATATATTTCACATCCTCATCCTTATCATATACAGTGGCTTAGTGATAAAGGAGAGATGAAGGTTACACACATGGTGAGAGTTGAATTTCAGATTGGGCCTTACAAAGATACCATTGAGTGTGATGTGGTTCCCATGTCAGTTTGTCACATGTTGCTTGGGAGACCTTGGCAATTTGATAGGAGTGTTATACATGATGGGAGAGCAAATACCTATCAGCTCAAGTGGAATGAGAAGGACATATTGTTGAGACCTATGACACCACAACAAATTGTAAATGAATCTAGACAGAAAATTCCTGAGAGTGCTGAAAAAATTGAGAGTGAAAACAATAGTGTTGTGAGTGAAAATAGAAAAACCAATCTGAGTGGTAAAAATAAAAGTGAGGGAGTGAGCTTATTATGCATGTTAGCCACTAAAGAAGACTTGAGAGAATTTAGAGAGGACCCTAGTATGCTTCCTATAGTGCTTATGCACAAGGGAGAAATATTGGTTTCTAATGACATGACCCCTATTCCTCTTGGTGTTTCTAATATTTTGCAGGAGTTCGATGATGTATTTCCAGAAGAGGTGCCCTCGGGTTTTCCACCATTGAGAGGTATTGAGCACCAAATTGAATTGATTCCTGGATGTTCATTGCCAAACCGAGCTCCCTATAGGACAAATCCCCAAGAAACAAAAGAAATTCAGAAACAAGTACAAGAGCTTCTTGACAAAGGTTACATTCGAATAAGCCTTTCTCCTTGTGATGTTCGTGTTATATTAGTCCCTAAAAAAGATGGTACATGGTGCATGTGTGTAGATTGTAGAGAAATTAACAATATCACTATTCGTTATCGTCATCCTATACCACGTTTGGAAGACATGTTAGATGAATTAAGTGGTAGTGATGTTTTCTCTAAAATTGATTTGCGTAGTGGTTATCATCAAATTAGGATGAAAGAGGGGGATGAATGGAAAACAACCTTTAAAACAAAATTTGGTTTATATGAGTGGTTAGTAATGCCTTTTGGATTAACTAATGCACCTAGCACTTTCATGAGATTAATGAACCATGTTTTGAGAGATTTTATTGGCAAATTTGTGGTTGTCTACTTTGATGATATTCTCATATATAGCCACAATGAACATGAACACATTGATCATATTAGACAAGTCTTGCATGTGCTAAGAGCAAATAAATTGTATGGAAATTTAGAGAAGTGCACTTTTGTAAAAGATAAGGTCATATTTCTTGGATATGTTGTTTCTAAACATGGAATTGATGTAGATGAATCTAAAATTGAAGCTATTAAAAATTTGCCTATTCCTATTAATGTGAGTCAAGTAAGAAGTTTTAATGGATTAGCTGGTTTTTATAGAAGATTTGTCAAAGATTTTAGTACACTTGCTGCACCTTTGAATGAACTCACTAAAAAGGGTGTAGAATTTGTGTGGGGAGCTGAACAAGATATTGCCTTTGATGCTATTAAAGAAAAGTTGATTTCGGCCCCTTTATTAATGCTTCCAAATTTTGACAAACAATTTGAGATTGAGTGTGATGCTAGTAGCGTAGGTATTGGAGGTGTGTTAATGCAAGAAAAGAAACCTATTATACATTCTGATCATGAGGCATTAAAATTCTTGAAGAGTCAACCTAATTTGAATAAAAGACATGCTAAATGGGTTGAATTTATAGAATCTTTTCCATACATCATTAAGCATAAAAAGGGATTGGATAATGTAGTTTCTGATGCTTTGTCAAGGAAAAATATGTTACTCTCCACATTAGGAATTAAGGTTTCGGGTTTGGAGGGTATTAGAGATTTATATGATGAAGATAATGAATTTTCTATGCCATTTAATAAATGTACTAATGTTAAGGCATGGGATAAATTTCATATACATGATGGGTACTTGTTTAGAGCTAACAAATTGTGTATTCCCGAGTGTTCTTTGCGTTTATTCTTAGTGCAGGAATCTCATAGTGGAGGATTAATGGGACACTTTGGAAGAGAGAAAACATTGCTTATGTTGGCTGAAATTTTTTATTGGGCACATATGAGGAGAGATGTGTATAGATTGGTGCAAACATGTATTACATGCAACAAGGCCAAGTCCATGCTAAAACCCCACGGGTTGTATACTCCATTTCCATCACCAAATACACCATGGGAAGATATAAGTATGGATTTTGTGTTGGGCTTGCCAAGGACAAAAAGAGGACATGATTCTATTTTTGTGGTTGTGGACATATTTTCTAAGATGTATCATTTCATTGCTTGCCACAAGAGTGATGATGCTTCTCACATTGCTAACCTCTTCTTTAGAGAGATAGTGAGATTGCATGGAGTGCCAAGAACAATTGTGTCAGATAGAGATGTGAAATTCATGAGCTATTTTTGGAAGACACTATGGGGGAAGCTTGGAACAAAATTGTTATTTTCCACAACTTGTCACCCCCAAACTGATGGGCAAACCAAAGTGGTAAACAGGACATTGTCAACATTATTGAGAAGCATGATCAAGAAAAAATTGAAGGAGTGTGAGGAGTGCTTGCCAGATGTGGAATTTGCATATAATAGGGTTGTGCATTCAACTACTCAACTATGTCCTTTTGAGGTGGTATATGGGTTCAAGCCTACTACTCCATTAGATTTGTTACCACTTCCTACACATGAGAGGATAAATATGGAGGCATCAAAGAGAGCTGATTTTGTGAACAAAATTCATGAGAGAACAAAAGAAGCAATTGAGAAGAAAGGACAACATGTGGCTGAAAGAGTTAACAAGAAGAGAAAGGAGGTGATATTTCGGCCAGCTGATATGGTGTGGGTTCATTTTCGTAAGGACGGGTTTCCCACATTGCGCAAATCAAAATTGATGCCTAGAGGTGCTGGTCCTTATAGAGTTATTTCGAGGATCAATGACAATCCATATAAGATTGACCTCCCAATTGATGAGTTTGGTGTTAGTAATTCTTTTAATGTGGCTGATTTGACACCATAACATGGAGATGATCTTGCATCGAGGATGATGCCTTTTCAAGAGGGGGAGGATGATGAGGACATCCCTAGCTCTTCACCTATTGTTACACATGATGATATTGTTATAAAAGATGATGAAGTAAGGATTGGTCCCATGACAAGATCAAGGACTAAATTATTACAACAACAACAACAGGTGAATTCACTCCTACATGAGTATAACATTTATAATTATGAGAAGTTTATACTACCTAAATCCATGCATTTATGTATTCTCAGGTTTGTTGATAACACAAGCATGAAGGGAGGAAATCATGAAGAGGAGATACACATGGATGAAGATGGACTTGAAGAGGAGCTGGAAAACAAATGCTAGAAGGGTGAAAACAAGGAATAACAGAAAATAACAATTGTTATTTCATGGAAAACAATTGTCATTGCATGGAAAACAAGGGGATGGCGCCTCCACAAGGTTAAATGCGCCTAGTAGAAGTCCTAATTATATTATGCATGGTTTGTATACCATCATTGGCCGCACCACTTAATGGTGGGTCGGTTTGTATCTAGTTGGTTGAGTCCAAGTCCAAAAACAAGTCCAAGTTGGGTCCTATTCGGGTTGGGCTGGGTTGCTTGCGCAATACCCTTGTGGCCGCACCCCCACCCCTCATATATACCCCTTGGTGCGAATTAGATAGGGTATACTATGATAAAACATAAACCCTAGACTTCTAGATTGTATTTCTTGAAGCATTCATCTTGAATCATACTACCTTGCAAATCTGAGTGTATTCTGCTGTTCCACTGGGAATAAGGAGAAACAGGACCACTTGTAGTCGGTGGCTACTTGTGCAAGAGTGTGGACTCTCGAATATCCGAAGGGATTAAGTGCTGTTGCAATTGGTGATAGGGTTTAGCCAAAGGAGAGAGCGAGGTATCACATTGGTTATCAAATTATCAAAGAGTTCACTGAGAAGATCGGGCTACCCCTTATCAGCCTACCATTTTCTTTTCTTATTTTAATCACCTTAACTCTATTTTTTATACTGTATGCAGTCAAGGCAGTCCTCAATTCCACCACATCAGCAAATGCCATGCCCACTTTGAATATTGGATTGTTAAGATCAACTTGAGGATTGAAGGTGCTGAAATTGTGCTGCAGCATCACATGTTCTTCTTCCCTTAAATCTAGAGCTTCATCTTCTAATGCACGATCATCCTCTAATTCTTCCACCAGAACAACCTCATTGTTGTCATTAACTTTGGTGTCTACATTGTCCCTAAACAAGTCATCATATCCAGCATCCACATCATTATCATGATCCACACAATCTGGGTCATTTTCGTCAGAATCTTCCTCATTGAAATCATCTTTTACAACTGCATCAGTTCTATCTTCCACTCTACCTGCACCTATTGTGCCTTCCCTTTCACTTGCACCTGCAACTGATGTACCTTCCCCTGCACTTATACTTACTCTGCCTTCTCCTCCGAATGATGTACTTTCCCCTGCACTTGCCCCAACTCTGATAACATCACTCCTAAGATCCAGGAAGAAATTGCTGTGATCAACCATCAAAAAGAGAGTTCTATGCATATCAACAGCTGCAACCATCTTCAGTATGTCAGCATCACAGTTGATAGGCACTAATACCTCACAAATGTCCATCCCTGGCATCAACCAGTAAACATGCAGCTTTCCATCCCTGTCGTAGCCAAATTGCTTTAGTATGTCCTCTATCCACAGTAGAGACCACGTTTCCTTGTTGCAATAGTCGATTAAATCAACCGTGAACGACTCATATGTCACCTCGACATGAAGTCCACAAAAAACCACTTTGTTCCAATGCCACCGTGAAAAGATCACCATTAGATCCTGCACATCATATACAACACAAAGATTGAATACTTTGAATTTACTAAGGTATTTCGTACAATTATGCACCAGAACAAAAATAACTAAGAGGAAGAGGTGCTCTCAAATAACTGAAAAAGTACAGAATAGAGCAATCCGAGAAAAGCTTATTTTTTCCAATCAATTCATCTAATTATACAAGGAAATAACTTATTACAACGACAATCCATGCACATTGCAGCAGCCAAACATCAAATTTCAACAACAAAAAATGCTTCCTTTATTCACTGTGCTACCCACGGAACAGAGAAACAGGGCACCGAAATTAATCCGCTTCAGGCCGTAATTATGCCTAAAACAGGGGAATCTACGTATATGGAGCATACAAAATAAGAATCCAATCATTTGTTTGGCCTAAATCAACCTTGATCATCCCCTCCCCGTGAGCCCAACTTGAACCCTACCGAAATCGCAACTAAAGCCGTCGGGCGCGCGCAGCGGGGGGCAAAGAAAACCTACCATACTCGGGCTCGTCCTCGCCGGGCGGCCGGAGTTGTGTATCGGGCGGCATTGATGGAGAAATCGGCCGGGCGGAGATGCGGCAGCGTCGTCTCCGTCGCCCAGGCGGCTGCTGCGTGTCCGGCCCGAACTGACTCTTCCAGAAAAGCAGGAGGCCTCTTACAAAGTATATGATAAAACGATGCTCGAAATAAGGACTTGTCCATAAAATTATAATCACACACAGGGGTGTATTCGTTATTTTTACATGACTAGACATGTCCACCGTGGCCAATTCGGAGTCTTAGGACTAATTAATCACCCGCATCAGAGTTTGTGTACCTCGGGATCACCAAATTAAAGTTTGTGTATGAAAATGCACATCCCACACAAGTCCAAATAAAACGCAACAGCCTTGATAATGCCCCAAGTAGATTGGATCTGTGTACCGACGAAAAAGGCAAAAAAAAAACTGTCTGAATCAGCCACGTTCAGGAGTCCAATAGGCGCACAAAAAGATCAAAATAAACTGAAACATTTTGTGCTTATTCCACAGATAATTTCAAAACTTTTTTGTTCTTTATGTTTTTCAATTTGAGCAACTTAAGTGCCCCAAAAAAATTCGTCATTACAGACTGTTCTGGTTTTGGTAGATTCTGTCATTTTTCTTACATTCGCTCTTTTACTATCTCGAGTGGATTTCTTTGCTTCACGAAACATCACTGACTGTAGCTAATGTTTAAAATTATTAATAACACTTGTTACCATGCAGAACACGTGAATATTTTATCGTGCACTAACCTTCTAATGCGAATTACTTTGAGTATGGTGTGAAGGAAGTTTTCAAGTGTCAAGAAAAGAGGGTGATATAATGTGATCAAGAAGAGTGTAAATCCAAAGCTTGGGGATGCTCCCATGGTTCATACCAGAAAATTCTAAGAAGACTCAAGCGTCTAAGCTTGGGGATGCCCAAGGCATCCACTTCTTCTTGGGCAGCCCCTTCTTCATCAACAAATTATCAGATCACTTCTAGTGAAACTATGTTTTTATTCGGTCACATCATATGAAATTTTACTTAGAGCGTCTTTTATTTTTCGTTTTGTTTTCTTTTGTTTTCCTTGCTGAAATAAATATCATGGGAACCCAGAATTCTTGTTTGGGAGAGAGACACGCTCCTCTTTTTCAATTGAATACTCGTTATGCTCGTATTCTTAGTTTTTCTTCTAGCTGATGTAATCCCTTTAGCTCCTGTTTCGAGCGCATGCAGAGCAACGCTATCCAGAACCCGCGAGTCGCCGGGAGAGCAACCTCCCAAGAAGGGAAAGCATGCCTCGAAGACTGCTCGCATGGACCAAGAATCCCTTAGCGAAATCTCCCAATCATCAAGATCTCATTCATGCACGTCGATGATGATGGCAGCGTGCACCTGACGACCCCCGCGGCCGCGGTCCTGGCCGCCACCACGTACCTACCACTGATCCAGCCACAAGAAACTGACCCCCGCGCAGAACAGCATCGCCAAGCCATCCGGGGCTGTGCCTGGCCCGACCCACGATTGCCGCCTAAGCTCACAAGAAAACGACGACTCCAGGAACCGCCACACCTCGGGCAGAAAAATCACCTCGACTTCGTGAGAACATATCGCCAAGAAGAAATGATGGGGAGTCTACTCGTCACCACCGGAGCAAGGAGGCAAGACGCCGCGACGATAGCCCGCGAGATAGCGATGATAGCCCACGACACCGTGGCGGCCGCTCGCGACACTGTAGAGAAGAACCCATAAGGCGTAGAGAAGAGCAGCGACGCTGCAGCATGGAGCCCCAACTCTGCACTTGCGACTCGCGACATCATAGCCGGGAGCCACGAGACGACACATGACGCCCGAAGCGATATCGCCCGAAACAAGTTCGACAGGGCCCGCGCACGCATAAATCGCGCACTTTCGTTGACCTCCTCTCACAAAGAGGCCTGTTACACGCTGTGCTTCAGTAGCAGCATCTGCTAGGCGCAAATGCACAAGAAGTTCAAGCTCACTTCAGAGGTCCCGAAGTACGACGGCTCCCAAGAACCCAAAACTTGGTTGTCAGATTATTTGACCGCGGTCAAGTGCCAATGCGTAAACAAAGTGAGTGCCATGCAATATCTGAACCTGCACCTCGTTGGAGCTACCCTAAGCTGGCTTGAGGGCAGACCACACGCATGCTACAAATCCTAGGATGATCTCACCTACGACTTCGAGAAAAACTTGCAAGCGACATATAAGAGGCCCGCATCTGTCGAAGAACTGCGAGCCTGCAAGCAAAAGAGCGGTGAATCAACTCGCGAGTACATTGAGAGATGGACTACGCTCACAAACCCAGCTGAGAAAATATCGTAGGAGATAGCGGTCGAAGATTCCATGAAAGGCGTGTGATGCGAAACTTCCCGGGAAGAACTGGGACGATGCGCCCCCAAGACTTGCCGAGCTGATGGTGATAGCGGACAAATGGGAGAATGAAGAAGATTCTCTGCACAACGAGAAATCTTCCTCACCCGCACACGATGAAGAACGCAACGACGAGCGCCAAAGAAGAAAGAGGCAACACTACGATCAAGATGATCAGTCGGAGTTTGTGGCAGCCGAATTCATGAGAAACGAGGCGGCGGACCCCGCAGAAACCGGGAGTGGAGGCCAAAACCCGACGACAAGACACCCGAAGAAGACCTTGACAGATACTGCTCCCTGCACCTATTCACGGATAAAAACACGGGCAAACTCAAGGCCACTATTCTCTTCAAGGATTGTCGGAAATTTCTGAACATACATGAGGCATACTCGAAGTAGCATCTAGTCGCCACAAGCCAGGGATACCCGCAAGTGCCTGGAGGCAACATGGTCGTGCCAAACGCACCACCCCCACCCCCACCTTCACAAGCAGCACAAGACAACATGGTTGTAGTCGCAAACCCAGCAGCAACAAACCCGAGAGGCAATGGATACCCAAATCCTCACGGAACCATAGGCATGATAAAGGAGATCTGCCCGTCCCGACGAGTCCAGAAGACCAATACTCGCCACGTCAACATGGCGGTACAAGCGCCACCGTCCAAAACGGAGTACCTCAAGATGTCCGAGCACCTGATTACTTTCTCCAGGGAGAATCACCCACCCCGGGTATACCGACCGGGACACACAGCGCTCGTCATCCAGGCGCAAATAGGAAACTGCGACCTAGCTAGGGTATTCAAGTACGGTGGTAGCGGGATAAACATCATATATGCGGACACACTCCGCAAAATAAACAAGAATCTCGGTGGACTCGCAGAATCGGAAACATCTTTCCACGGAATAGTACTGGAAAAACCAGTCCGGCCACTTGGGACAATTAATCTGGAGGTAGTCCTCGGCAACCCGAGAAATTACAGACAGGAGTTTCTCGACTTTGAGGTAGTCGACTGGCCATCACAGTACCACGCTATTCTCGGCTGAACCGCGTTCACGAGATTCATGACAGTACCCCAATACACATGCCTCAAGTTGAAGCTACAAGGACAATACGACACAATCACCGTAAACAGAGACTTCCAGTAATCGGAAAAATGCCACAAAGACTTCCATGAGGTCGCAAAATCTTTTAAGAGGAGCTCGAAGAGTTGGCCAAAACCACAAACAACTCCGTGATGCCACTAGCCAAATGAAACGCTCCATACCTCTATTTCAACCCAAGCAATGACACCCGAAAGCATCAAGTCCACCCGACAGATCCCGCGAAGACGGCGATGGTGTCGACAAGCCTCTCCCTTACATAGGAAAGCGTGCTCGCCGAACTCCTCTGTGAGTACTAGGAAATATTCGTCTGGCATCCATCTGATATGCCAGGGATTCCAGGGAGTTCGCCGAGCACTCATTGGAAATGTTCAAAGACGCAAAGCCAGTCAAGCAGACCACTCGACGATTCTCAAGGCCAATGCAACGCGCACTCCGAGAAGAAGTGAACAAATTACTAGCCGCAAAATTCATCAGGGGGGTCAAGATTTCCACCTGGTTAGCAAACTTGGTGTTGGTCCCGAAGAAACATACATACATCCTTTGCGTGTGCATCGACTACACATCGTTGAACAAACACTGCCCCAAGGATAACTTCCCGCTTCCGCGGATCGACCAGATCATCGAATCCACATCAGACTTCCAACACCTCTCCTTCCTAGACGCCTACTCCGGCTATAATCAAATCAGGATGAAAAAGGAAGACGAAGAAAAAACAGCATTCATCACACAACACGGTGTATACTGCTACACAACCATGCCCTTCGGGCTCAAGAACGCAGGTGCCACATATCAGCGTTGCATGCAAAAATGTCTCGCCAAACTCATTGGCAAGAATGTACAAGTCTACATGGACGACATAGTGATCAAGACTGTAACACCCCGACCCTGGAACTATGCAAAGTGCTGGGTGTCACCGGTTACTATACCCGACTAAAGGTTACTGGGGTTGCCACTCCTAGGCTGAATCACATCAGCAGGTGTGGCTCGGTCATGGTTCATCGGCCCACAACCCCTCAGTCATGACATAACATTGGGCCCAACCAAGTTGCATAATAAAGAGATCAAGACTCGGAACAATCTGGCACATCACAGTCTCTACAACACAAATCATATATATTTCTACGCTTAATAGAGAAAGTATAGAAATATACAATCAGAGGTCACGAACCCAACATTTCAATAAGCGGAAGAAGGTATAGTTGTTCTAAACAACAAGAACCAAAATATGTCCTAAGAGGCCTGCAGATAAACAAGTCAGCGCCATCTTGCTCCTAACCACCCCAGGCTGCCACCTGGAAAACCCATACTACTCGTCGACGTCCACAAGGAAACCACTTTTGACTTCAGAGAAGTCCCCAGCTGTAATAGTGTAAAGATTCAACAAAGCAACGGTGAGCACAGAAGGTACTCGCAAGGTTACTAGAGCTACTAGCTCAAATGAGGCTTTAGCAAGGCTATTTGGTAGTTGTTTTGCAGAAAGCCAGTTTTCATTTAAAAATACCAACTTGGCAACGTCTATAAGAATGTTTTGAAATGAGATAGAAATTGTAACTCTCTTCTTCAGCTTCTTAACAAGGAATCCGTCAACTCAGCATCGCAATCCGTCGCCTCAAGTTTTATTGTTTAGGTTCTCTATGATCTCAACTGCTGTTCCCAAGGATGTCCATAACCGTGGACACGGCTTTTCGAAAAGATTTACCCTACAGGGGTGTACTATTTTTACCACCAGTACCGTCTGGCTCCTTGCCTGATCATGCATGATCACATCCTCTTCCTGGTAGGCCAACAGAGCGGACACGGTTACAACCTTTACCTTGCATGAATCTATCCCCGGGGTCATTGGTGAAGTGTAGTCCAGGTTCAGTGCCTCCGACACCCTGGACCGAGGCCACCTCCTAAACACCACCGTCCTCGTTCATAGCTCTCCCATCGTCTTCATGTACACGCAAATGGAAAGCTCAAACTAAAGGACCCCGGGCTACACCCTCGCAAGGTACTTGGTCGTTAGGGGTTCCATATGCCCCACCGATGGAAGAACGCTCGGTCTTGGTTCAAGTCGGTCTTGGCATGAGTGAGGCAAAACACCATCATTCACCGATGGCAACTCATTTATGCCTGTTACATTTTAATTGGAGACAACCGGTCCCCAACACATCCGGACATGACATAACATCTTCCAACCACAATCCATTCATCAGACCCAAGGCACTCAACTAAGCAAGGCTAAGCAATGAATTAGCATATAGCAGTATCTCGGTCCACACATAATCTATGGATAATAGAAAGGGAAACATGTATTGGTGTCCGGAACAAAATGCAACTACTAGGAGAGTATATCCAAATTTTTTTTGAATCAAATGCAATATTATGGTGGAGAAAATACTTGAGAAAAATTACAGGTCAAGGGAGATTCTCAAAGAAGTGGATTTACGCTTGCCTTGTTGAAATGACAGATGTAGGAATCGTTGAAGAATTTTGGTCGCACTTCAACTCCTCGATCTACCGAAGCACAAACAACCTCGGAAAGGAAACAACATAAATAACAAGAATACAACAGGTTCAATGCACACTCATGATGACATGACAATTTAATGCAAGTAGAAGATCATGTACATGATCTTCATTTTAGATGTTTGTTCCCAAATAATTATGCATTATTTGTCAACACTCATATTTTACCTTAGTGGCCTACTCATTTTTACTACCAAGACCAGTACCTAATTAATTTGTGAACATGAATGAAAATGATTTTCTCTGTTAGTATTTGAAGTGCTTTTCAATATGGTATAGTTTCCAAAAAAATTGGGTGAAGAAAACAATAAATATGAATTACTTCTGATTGCTTTCATTTCTGCCATTTTTGGTAGACAATTTAAACAAATGTACTTTCCATTCCACAAGCATGGAAAATACTCGAAAACATGTGGACAATGTTTCACTGAACATTTTAAGCTATAACATAATTGTTTGGATCATTATTGAATTTATTATGCACTTCTCTTTAATCAATTTTTTCTGCCCTTTTTAGAGAACAGAAGAAAACATGATCACGTTTTATCCAATTATGCCCAAATAAAATACCATTGTGTAGAGTTTGTTAATAAAAAATTTAGAGCCCAATTTTTCTCAATTTGTAATAACATAGCTCAAGTTATGAATTTTGCAAGTTTTCATTTTTAAAGCCTTTTTTGTATTTAAATATTTAGTGCAAAACTTATTACATAAACATGTTGCAATTTTTATATAACCTGAAAGTGCTCCCTTAGATGAATCCATAGCAATTTGAATGACCCAATTTGGAACATTTTTCGAATTGTCATGGATTTTACAATTAATTATTTGAATCTGTCTATTTGAAATTCCAGAAAGGTCCAAACTTTTTATACCGGGGCAGGGCCATACCCACCTGCCTTGTCCCATATGACTGATGGGGCTTGGCGCTGATGCAAAGAGGTGGAGGCCACCTAGGCCTACATGATCTCTGACGGGTGGGACCGTCCCGTGGGGATTAAATCCCAAAAAGGATGGGCATATTGCCTAGTTTAGGATTCGAGCTCGGGATAGCCACCAGGCTGTCTGTGCGCTTGTTATTAGTAGAAGATCTGCAAATTTAAGAAGTTCTGTAGCGCGCTAACTGAACCATCAAACAGAACACGGTTATATTTGGGCTTAACTGCACAACTACGAGCACGGAAGCCTCATGTTCATGGTACCAGGACGAAATCGAGTATGGGGTGCAACAAGTTTGCAGGGAGAGGGGAAGGGGTCCATTCGAATTGGAGGCTCACCCCCGTGACGCGCGCGTGCTCAGGGAAGACCGAGGACGACAAAGACATCCGCAATGGAATGGCAAGCTCCGCCGGCCGGCATGAAGTACTACCAAATTCCGCGCGATCAGGGCGTTTCAATAACGTTCCGGATGGGCTCCAAACCGTCGCTAAGGGCAATCCGCGACGGTTTGCGCGACGGAATGAAAACGTATCAGATCGACTCTCACGGAAGATTCCCTGATGTTTATATGAACACTAAACCGTTAAGGCTATCCGCAACATACAGCAAATCGTCGCCACCAGTTGGGCCGTCCGGACTAGGCCCAATAAGTATTAACATTTTTATTTCGTTGCTATGAGGCGACACGTGGCAAACGAATTTCTAGCGGCCGTTATCGTAATCAGCTGACGTGGGTAAACGTTTAGTCAGCATAAGCAAAACCTGGGAACGTTTTTTTACGTCGCCATCTTGACCAATGAGGCGAAACCATGTGGACCAATCGAAATACTTCACATGGAAACAAAATGGTGCCATGTTGCCTTCTTCTGGGACAAAATATGTTCGTCCCGGGCTACCCAGCGACGTTTTTTTCCGTCGCGAGTCTCGAGTAATCAGGCGAAAGCATGTGGACCAATCAAAATACGCCACATGGAAACAAAATAGCGCCATGTCGCCTTCTTCTGGGACGAAATCTGCTCGTCACGGACTACCCAGCACCTTTTTTTCGTCGCTAAACTCGTGGCACGTGCACCAACCAAATGGTGCCACGCAACGTATTTTCCATGACATTTTTTTCGTCTCTGATTTGGGTGATGTCATCAAACGTGCCGGGGACGTTATTTTTACGTCGTCTAATCGCCCACTCATAGTAGGCCACGTGGGCTTGGCATTCATCGCCACGTGTCGGTATTTGCCTTGAAGGTTTTTTACGTTACGTTACTATGATGTCGGTTTTGGTGCTATTTGGGTGGTTACATCATTGTTATAATTGCAAATTGCACACTGGCAGAAAAGAAACCACATAACAGGCATCAAATACTTAGTTTTTCTCACAGAATATCAAACCAACATATAGAACCATAGTTTCAAGGACCACGCATCTGCTCAGCCAGCATCTCAAGTAGGGCAACTCCTTCTAGTTGAGATTTCTTCAACGCAGCTTGTTGCTTCCGAATGTCTTCCATATCAACTACAAACTCCAGCCTCAGTTGCTCGGATTCTGCTTTCGCCGTCCTTATATCAGCAATTGTTCTGCTCACATTCACATCAAGCTATGGTTCAGGCTCAGACTGTGAAAGACATGATTCCACACGGGCCTTCTTTGAGAAAGTATGATTTCCACTCTTCGGCATGACAACTTCACTATCATCCTCGTCCTCAACCTCTGAAGCAGATCGAGACATCACCCTTTTCTTGCTTGCCTATCAAGCATGCAAACAAAATAGATGAAAATAACAGATGACAAGAATGTACAGAACATAGATGAAACTAACAGATGACAAGCATGTACAAAAAATTGATGAAAACTAGCATATAGTCAAACAACGGTGTGTGTCATGAACTAGAAGATGAGAAGCATAGATGAAACAGCAGGTGTTCAAGCATGTGAGGAAGATAGATGAAAATAGCAGCTGACAAGCATGTACAAAAAATTGATGAAAACTAGCAGATTAGAGTCAAACAACGGTGTGTGTCATGAACTAGCTGATGAGAAGCATAGATGAAACAACATGTGTCAAGCATGTGAGGAAGATAGATGAAAATAGCAGATGACAAGCATGTACAAAAAATTGATGAAAACTAGCATATTATAATCAACCAACTGTGTGTGTAATGAACTAGCAGATGAGAAGCATAGATGGAATAGCAGGTGTCAAGCATGTGAGGAAGATAGATGGAAACCATGTTGAAATGACAACGACAGCCTTAATTACTATAAGTGGGTTTCACGGCCTTAATTAGCTTGCAAAACTTCTTATAGTATGGAATAGAGGAAGTAGCACAAAATATATGGCGCCACATTGATCAAACAGTTCAACAGAAGATAAGAAAGTTGCACCCTAGTTGTTGCGATATCATGAAAGAATGTTGAGCTACCGGGTTAGGGAATAACCTGCATCTCATTGTCCACGCTGGATTGTGATTGATATGACACGACTCCTCCAGTGGCATCTGATTCCTCTTCAACTTCATACACAGGCATGTACTGAGATCCGGAGTCTTGCTTCTTGGTCTTTGGGGGGGGGGGATACAGTAGGGCATGAAAGAAAACTTGCTGGCTTTACGCCCAGTTCATGCATCTGTGCATTGTTTGCCATGATAGTTCTGGCACGCTCTTCTTCAATGGGGTGTAGTGGCGATCCTAACATGAATAACGAACTAAAAGTAAAGTACAAATATAGCACTTCATAAGAACCTAATACATCATAAATAATTAAGGCACTCATCTTGTAAGAATAGTCCAGTGAAAGTAATATAAATTCTGATCCTAACTAAGACTGATAGGATCACAAGCAAAGTGACATTAAACCTAATACGTAGTATACAAGCTAGATTGCTGCAAATGAGCAAAGTTTTACCAAGAAAGAAGGCCCCCCTTCCTATTTCCGTTACAAGAATCCGTTTAGAGAGATTTATTGCATCAAATATTAGCAGTATAATTAGGATAATAATGAAGCATCGAACATACGATTAAACATACAACCAATTTAGAAAGATTAACTGCATTGAACATAAGCAGGATAATAAGGAAGCATCAAACATACAATTAAATAGACAAAAGCAATTTAGAGAGAATAGTTGCCTGCATCTTTAGGGTCTTCTGTCTTGTTGCGTTTCTCGCCTTCAATCTTCACTTGTTTCAGCGTGCTTGCAGACATTGACAGTGATGTTTCGGCGAGGTTGGAGACGAGGTGGCGGGTCTGGATGTACGGCGAGGTCGGTGGCGAGGTGGCTGACCGGCGGACACGGCGTCGAGGTGGCTGACCGGCAAACACGGTGCAACGTGGAAGATAATGTACGGCGAGGTTGGAGACGATGTGGCAGACATGCGAGCACAATGGCGAGGTGGCAGATCTGGACGGTGAAAAGGTCGATGATGTGGCAGATCTGGAGGGTGATCTCGACGGCGAAAAGGGAGTTTTGGCAAGCGAGCTATACGGCGAGGTGTGAGACCGGGGAGTAGAGGATCTGTTTTGGGAGGACAAGGGGGAGTGGATATTTCGAAATAGAGGCTTTCTCTTTCGGCGAGAGAGGGCCGATCGAGGGGATAAGGCAGGGTTTCGGAACGATTACAGAAATGCCCTCCAGGCTAAAGGTTGCCATTTGTGTGCGGGAGGGATGAGAAGTAAAATATCCTTGCACGAAAATATTTGGGCGGGTTGTCCTGGCGCGAATTTTTCGGAGCGACGCGAAATTTTGGCGGAACTGCGGGAAACTTTGCTAGCCGTCCGATGCTGATGGGGGGCTTACAAAAATTGAGCATTTATGCAATTATTTAGTACTAAAAATTGTGAGAAAATCCTGAAAGTATTTTACCTAAAATACTGGAAAGGGTCAATTATGTGGAATACTACTACATGTTGATTGGTGGCTTGAACTTTGCTAGCCGTTGGATGCTAGTCAACTTTTTTGTCTACCACCTATCACCGGTGTCGGAAGGGAGTTAGGCCATAGTTACATGGATAACCCAAATCTAGATCTACTTGTAATCAGATTCCCTCCAGTTCGCCTTAAGAAACCATAGCCATGATGGGGGAAAAGACGAAACTGCCGTTCTGGCACCTCTACATGAGCCGGAAGGGGGTCGAAAATTGGAACAAATTTCTTGGTTTTGTTAGGTTAGGCAGAAGGAGCACCCAAGACAATGGTAGCTCCCACCTCCTGGCAAGATTGCCCCAGTTCCGTCATATCCGGGACTTTCGGGCTCTAAGTAGTCCTCGCACATGCTGAGAGAATCCGACGCCGGTGAAGTGCTCCCTAACATAGAGAGCGAGGGAATCTTGCACATACAATACCCATGACACACTCTAACACACATGGTATGGCATACGCTGGGATTTGGTGGAATTCTGATGATCCGGAGCCCCCTCTCCAAAGAAACCATAGCCCGCTGTGAAAAAAGACGAAATTGCCGTTCTAGCCCCTCTACGTGAGCCGGAAGGGGATAGAAAAGTGGAACCAATTGCTTGGTTGTGTTAGGTTAGGCCCAATGAACACCCAAGACAATTGTATGTCCTACCTCTTGGAAAGATTCCCCCAGTCCCGTCAGATCTGGGTGTTTCGGGCTATAAGTAGTCCTCGAACTCGCCAGAGAGAATCTGACGCCGGTGAATCCGTAACACTGGGAGCGAGGGAATCTTGGGAATCCAAGACCCATTCCACACTATAACACATGTGGTATGACATACCATGGGATTTGGTGGCATTCAAACGATCTTGAGCCCCCTCTCCTGTGAAACCATAGCCCCGATGAGGAAAAAGACGGAACTGTCATTCTGGCCCCTCTACGTGAGCCGGGAGGGGCTAAAAAAGTGGAACCAATTGCTTGGTTGTGTTAGGTTAGGACCAAGGAACACCCAAGACAATGTTTGGCCCACCGATTGCCAAGATTCCCCCAGTTCCGGGAGTTTCGGGCTAATCCTGGAACCGGCAGAGAGAATATGACGCCGGTGGAGCCCTAAAACAGAGAGCGAGGGAATTTTTGCCATCCAAGACGTATGACACATTCTAACACACATGGTATGGCATAACATGGGGTAGTGGCATTCAGATGATCTGGAGCCCCCTCTCCGGAGAAACCATAGCCCCGATGTGGAAAAAGATGGAACTGTCGTTCTCGCCACTCTACATGAGCCGGAACGGGGTAGAAAAGTGGAACCAATTGCTTTTTTTGTGTTAGTTAAGGCCCAAGGAACACGCAAGACAATGTTGGGCCCACCTGTTGTCAAGATTTCCCGAGTTTCGTCGGTTTCGGGAGTTTCAGGGTTTAAGTAGTCCTTGAGCCCGCTAGAGAGAATCCGACGTCGGTGAAGCCCTAACAGAGAGACAGAGGGAATCTTGGGAATCCAAGACCCATGACACACTATAACACACATGGTATGGCGTACCTTGGGATTTTGTGGCATTCAGACGATCTAGAGGCCCCTCTCCGGAGAAACCATGGCCCCGCTGGGGGAAAATACGGAACTGTCGTTCTAGCCCCTCTACGTTAGGCGGAAGGGGGTAGCAAAGTGGAACCAAATTCTTGGTTGTATTAGGTTAGGACAAAGGAACACCCAATACAAGGGTAGGGCCCACCTCTTGGCAAGATTCCCGCCATTCCGTGAGATCTGGGAGTTTCGGGCTCTGAGTAGTCCTGGAACCCGTGAAAGAGAATGTGGCGCCGGTGAAGCCATAACATAAAGAGTGAGGGAATCTTGGGCATCCAAGACCCATGCCACAATATAACACATATGGTTTGGCATACCCTAGGATAGGGTGGGAATTCAGACACTCCGGAACGGCCTCCCCGGAGAAACCCTAGGTCTGCTGGAGAAAAAGAAGAAACTGCCGGTCTGGCCCCTCTACGTGAGCCGGAAAGGGGTAGAAAAGTGGAATTAATTGCTTGGTTGTGTTATTTTAGGCCCAAGTAACACCAAATAAAATGGGAGTACCCACCTCTGGGCAAGATTCCCCCTGTTCCGTCAGATCCGGGAGTTTTGGGCTCTAAATAGTTTTGGAACCCGCTAGAGAGAATCTGACGCCGGCGAAGGCCTAACACACAAAGAGAGGGAATATTGGGCATCCAAGACACATTACACACTATAACACACATGGTATGGAATACCATGGTATTTGGTGGTATTCAGACGAACTAGAGCCCCTCTCCGGAGAAACCCTAGTCGCGTTGGGAAAATAGACGGAACTGCCGTTCTGGCCCCTCTACGTGAGCCGGAAGGGGGTGGCAAAGTGGAACAAACTTCTTGGTTGTGTTATTTTAGGCCCAATGACCACCCAAGACAATGGTAGGGCCCACCTCTTTGCAGGATTCCCCCTGTTTCATCACATTCGATAGTTTCGGGCTCTGGGTAGTCCTTGAACCCGCCAGAGAGAATCCGACGCCGGTGAAGCCATAACACACAGAGAGGGGAAATGTTGGGCATCCAAGACCCATGAAACACTACAACACACATGGTATGTCATACCATGGGAAACTAGTACCAGCTTATCGCCAACCGTGCTTTCTACCAATGTCGCACCCGGACTTCTAGGGGATACTCACAGTTCGTTAAACAGTAGATAAATGGCTTACGGGGCATACCAGCACCCGCATCTCAATATGAGCAGGCCAACACGTAAACGTGTGACAACCATTCTCTTACTGTTCATCGTCTGCGCAAACCATCCCGTAGAAATCCAGATACTTCCGTTGACGTACTTCAAACATACACACATGGTACGTCAACGGCGTTAGAACAAGCGATATCACAACAGATCTCTACGACACAAAAGATGGAAATAAGTTGAAAATAGCTCTCATTAGAGAAGAGATAGCAAATACAATCATCCAGAGGACACATGTCCCAACAATTCATCATTACATCACAGCAGAAGCATTCAACATGTCAGAGTACAGACAAGAACCAAATAGGCCTAAGAGGCCGGAAACGAAAAGACGGAGCCCATCCACGAAATCTCGGATCCTGCCCGGGTCCGCTATCTACTCGTCAGCAGTCTCGTCAAACTCCACGTAGTAGCCACCATGTAGATCCTCGGAAACGTAGTCTACGGAAACCACAGCCCCAAAGGGGTCAGTACATAAACGTACTGGCAAGCAAGACTCACAATTCACCAAAGTGTAACCCGTCAACACCAAGCACAGATGCTTTGGGTTCAACGGAAGAAAAGGGGATACAAAAGATGCGGCAGCTGGCTGCTCTAACCAACTACAGAGTTGCTATAACTTCCGGCTATCAGAAAAGGGATAAGATAGCGTATCGTAACCAACTATAGCTAACTCCAAACAAACGCATCCTGGATCTCGCCCCTTATCCAAAGAAGCAATCCGAGGATAACTCACACAGTTGGATTAGTGAGGGTTCATATTGTGTGTCATTAAGCCTATTACTAGTCAGATTGTTAATCATTAGGTTTAAGTTGTCCTGAGTACTTGTTAGCCAGTACTTTCACCAAGTAGTCCATAACCGCGGAAAACACGGCTTCTCGAGAAGATTTAC
Source organism: Alopecurus myosuroides (assembly GCA_028641055.1). Taxonomy (NCBI): domain Eukaryota; kingdom Viridiplantae; phylum Streptophyta; class Magnoliopsida; order Poales; family Poaceae; genus Alopecurus; species Alopecurus myosuroides. The sequence goes on from CM054061.1 coordinate 296,199,536, forward strand.
CCTGCAGGGATGCACCAATTTGGCCGTACACGTAAGAATAACCCGCCAGATGGGAAGGCCTTTCCCACCAAGCGGTGCACTCAACACAACTCAACTCTTCTCCGCATCAAGCCCAAAGAACCCCGTGCAGTGAGCGCACGGCTAATCGAGCCCCACGAAGAAAAGGGGACCCTCATAGCACTCTAAGAACGTGTCTCCCTAAATGCCGACAACAAAAGTTTCCACCCTGGCCTGGGCTCGCAAAAACATGCATGCGGCAAATGGAACACCCGAACTAAATGAGGCGATTTGGACGAGATGCGAATCGAATCAAATTGAGGGGGGCGCCCATACACGCTTCCCACATGCGGTTAGTGCGCTCATCATGGATCAGTAGACAAGACCCTTTTCCTAATTAGGGTCGACACTAGCAGGCCTCAAAACCACGCAGGGGCTCCTGCCGGTGCCTTATCATCAAATTATTATTATCCACAATATTAACAGGTTGATTGATTAAACCTCGAGCCCCAGGACATAACAGAAATAGTAACAGAAAGTAACGGGTAACAGACTCGAGCCAAACAACCCTAAGCATGCTAGTAAGACACGGGCAACAAGCAAAAGGGTTATAGGTATGGAGGTGAGGCAATATCAGGGTTAAAGGATAACATGTGATAGGTTCGTAACAGAAACAACTATTCATAGGGCTAGCAGAATAGACAACGGAAAGTATCGGTAACCAATGTTGAAAGTAACACAATGGTTCATGTGAGTGAATACTTGCCTGCAAACCCAGTAGCCTGGTACTGAGCTAACTCCTTAGAAGGGGTGTCGTAAGTATCATCGGTCTCAACGTCGTCGTGTATCCGAGAAGAAGCAAACAAACAACGCAGAGAGATAAACAATCAATATCATGGCATAGTGCACAAACATGGGATGATGCATTACCATTTAATTGATGCATCAAAATAAACTAGTTGACAGGATAACATGTTTAAATGGACCCATATGCAATTGGATTGCTTATGGAAAGCCCATGAATTATGGTTGGAATCATTGTTTTACAACTAACCAACATGTGGAAGTGGATTAGCATGATGCATGGATGAGGAAAAAAGCAAAATAACAACAATAGAAACAATTTTAAATAAAGTTTACCTAGTTTGGAATTTTATTTATCAAGTTATGAAATTTTGGTTTCTTAAAGGTGCCACACAAGCATTTGTTGTTTTCATCAAGTTTAATTGGTCAAAACAGATAACAAAGTTCATATTTGAAAAGAACACAACATTTTAGGTGGATTACATGTTTCACTTGCTGAAAAAGGATTTGGAAATAATTACTTATGAATTAAACAAGTTAAACAAGATTTAAATGAATTTAATTCAATTATGAATTTATTTGAATTTTTATTTGTGCAAAACATTAAGTGAGATTCATATTTGAAAAGTTTATACTTTTAGGGTTGGAAAACATATTTTATATGTCCCAAAAGAAATTAATTTGACCAAGTTATGAATTTAACAATTTTAAATGATTTAAACAAGGTTTAAATTATTTAAGCAATTTTAATTATTCAAAACATGAAACAAATTTTATATTTGAAAAGGTGGTTTCATTTTGCATGGAAAACATATTTCATTTGTTGAAATTGGATTTAAAATGAGCAAGTTATTATTTTGGCAATTTTAAATGCATTAATTAAGAAACAGTTGTTTTCAGCAATTTAAATTATTCAAAACAGCAAACAAAATTGATAGTTGGAAAGTACATGAAAAATTTATTGGAAAACATATTTAGTTTGTTGAATTTGGAATTTTTATGCCCAAGTTATGATTTTTGCAAAATTAAGTGAATTAAACAAGTTTTCAAATATTTCACCAATTTAAAATATTCAAAACAGTAAACAAATTGCATTGAAAAGGTTGGAAACATGTAGCAAATGTTTCACTGAACATTTTGAGCTATTAAACATAATTTTTGGGTTATTATTGAATTTATTATGCAATTTTCCATAATCATTCTTATTCTGCCCCTTTTAGTAAACAGAGGGAAACATGCTCAAAATTAATTCAATTGTGTCCAAATAAAATACCAATGTGTAGAGTTTGTTAAGACAAATTTTTAGAGCCCAAGTTTGCTTAAATTGGATGAGCAGAACTAAAGTTATGAAATTCCAAAGTTTCCAATTTTTATTGCATTTTCAGTAATTAATTATTTAGTGCAAAAACTGTTACAGAAACATATTGCAAACTTGACATGAACAGAAAGGGCTCAAGATTATGAATCCACAGGATTTTGAATCATTCAAATTGGAGTAATATTCAATTTGATATTGATTTTAGAGTTAATGGCTCAGATCTCTGTTTCTGAAATTCGGGCAGAAAAGAGAAAAAAAACAGAAAAAAGGGTGTGGCTTTGGGGGTTCGAACCCTGGACCTGAGGCTTGCTCGCAAGGGACAGAACCAACTGGGCTAGCATGCGTTCGTGACAGAGAAACAACCGCGGGGTGGTTAAGGTTCAGAAACTGCACCGAATAATTGGAAGAAAAAGCAACAGGAAAAAGGGGGTCGCTGGGACTTGAAATCGCGAGCTGCTGGGCGAGCGCAGCGTGCGGCTACCAGTGGGGTGTGTTCCGCTTCGTGACAGGTACTGGCTACGGGAAAGGATAAGGTGCAGGTGGGGCGGGATTTTTTTCTCTGAAACTGAAGATGGATCGCTGCTTGCTGTACCTCGACAGAGATAGCAGCGATGGCTGCTGCAATGTGCTCGCCGGATGGGCGTGGGGTGCTGCGGGCTGCGTGGCCGTGTGAGAGGGAGGAGGGGAGGGGATCGAGGGGAGAGGAGTCACCTCGAGCGATCGGAGGCGAGGTGACGCAGGCGTACGTCGGGGCAGCAGTGGCGCAGCAGGGAGGTTGGCCGCGGCTTGGCGGCAACGGCGGCGGCGCCTCGGGCCGTCCCGGCCCAAGCCGCGGGGTGGAGGAGGGAGCTGGAGGTGGGGAGGCTCCATTCCCGCCATCGCCATGGCCGGAGGGAGTCCCGGAAGGGCGGCGATCGCCGGAGAACAGAGGGGATTTTCGGTGGTTTAGGTGTGGTGTACAGGTACAGTGAGTTGCATAGAGAGGAAGAGAGAGGGGAAGGGAGAGAACGGCGGGGAGAGGGAAGAGGGAGGAAGAAAGGCAGTAGGGTTAGGGCTAGGGAGACTCGGGCTAGCTTTAAGGAGGGGGTGGAGGAGTGGCAGCCGTCTGCTCCCCTTCTCTGAATACGTGGAGGTGCTGGATGGTCGTCCGTACGAGGAAGACGATGCCCGAGGGGGGTATCGGGCCAGGGGAGAAACTTGGGCTGGGCCTGCCCCTCTCCCTGTTAGCTCTTAGCTGGTTATTATTTTTTTTGTTTCTGATTGTTTTTTTTTTTGCTGATTGGAATAAGAGAGAAAGGGAGGTTTTTAGGAGTAGAGTGTTAGTAGAAAATTTTGGATGAGTGGTTATAGCAACAGCAACATTGCAAAGCCTTTGTTTTCAAAAATTATTTCAAGTTATTTGCTGTTTGATAAAATAAAGGAATTTAATGGAATAATTGAATTAAGTGATTAATTGAAACTTCAGCAATTCAAAGCATTGTTTAACAAGCCATGTTTATTTGATACAAATGATTGTTTGGTTTTTGTAAGTTTCATAATTTCAAAACTGGTTTGCTGTTTGGGGATTTTATTTGAATTTGAATAACATTTGGATTTAGTGAATTATTATAAGCCATCATTTAAATAGTTTGAACCTTCTGGTTTAATTGAAACAAAAAGGATTAGAATTTGGTTTGTAATTCTCATAAATTCAACATGGTTGCTGTTTGGAAGAAATTGTAATTGAATCTGAAAAGGGTTTGATATTAAATGAATTTTTGATAGAAACAAAACAACAGTTTTGAAATCACAACTTTAATGGAAACAATTGATTGTTTTGATTTGAAATATCATTTTGGAAATCGTAACATCACAAGTATGAAACAAGGTTTGAAATTTGAGTTGAAATTCAAATAGAAAACAAAGGAAAACAAAGGAAAAGAGTTGGAAAACAAAGCAAAACAGAGGAAAACAAATGGAAAACAAGCAAAACAAATGCAATCAACATGATGTCATGATGCAAAACATAAAATAACAGAGAGCAAAACATTCTAAAGGCTAATTTTCATACTTGGGATGTTACAAAACGCCTCCCCTTGAAGGAATCGCGCCCCGAGATTCCTACGGAGAAAAGAAAAGGTCCGGATACTTCTTGCGAAGATCCTCTTGAGCTGTGTCACGTGAAACTCATCGTGCACCTTGGATAGTTTTCTGGAAGTTCAAGACGATAGGCATTCCTGGCAACTCTTCTGGAAAGACGTCAGGGAATTTGGAAACCACCGGAACATTTTCGAGTAAAGGTAGAGGTTTTGTATTGAGGGTGTATAGCTGAATAGAACTTGATTCATTTGGGAAATAGACTATCTGGCCGAGAGGGTGGAACAGAGTTATTGATTAGACGCCGGTACAATAACTGAAGTGAGAAGCAACAACAAGGTTTCAACGTTCGAAAAGGATGTTGAGAAGAACAGGATATCGAAGCACCATCGGGAAAATGAGAACAAAACACTCCTGAGGTACTACGGAAAACCCATCCGGGCTTCTAAAGGATCAATATCTACTACTTAAGGAATAGAGGATCTGCTTCCGGGGCTTACACGCCTCCGTTCCCAATCGTGAGTAGGCAACATGATAAATCATGTCACAACCACCTCCATTCCTATGGTCTAGTAGATATAACCATCCTAGAGAAACCAGAATACGTGAAATCCTAACTTGAAAGTTTTGATGATAAGGGAAAACAACGTTGCACTTCCTTACCAGAAAAAGGGAGGGTGCGTGGGGAAAGAAATAAAATGGCAAATTCCTACTCTCACGTTTCATTTTTCCTATATAGCTACAAAATAGTTTCTAGACTCAACTGCGACCAGTAAAAGGGATCCTACAGGCAGACAGGCTCTGATACCATTTGTCGCACCCGGACTTCTAGGGGATACTCACAGTCCGTTAAACAGTAGATAAATGGCTTACGGGGCATACCGGCACCCGCATCTCAATATGAGCAGGCCAACACGTAAACGTGTGACAACCATTCTCTTACTGTTCATCGTCTGTGCAAACCATCCCGTAGAAATCCAGATACTTCCGTTGACGTACCTCAAAACATACACACATGGTACGTCAACGGCGTTAGAACAAGCGATATCACAACAGATCTCTACGACACAAAATATGGAAATAAGTTGCAAATAGCTCTCATTAGAGCAGAGATAGCAAATACAATCATCCAGAGGACACATGTCCCAACAATTCATCATTACATCACAGCGGAAGCATTCAACATGTCTGAGTACAGACAAGAACCAAATAGGCCTAAGAGGCCGGAAACGAAAAGACGGAGCCCAGCCACGAAATCTCGGATCCTGCCCGGGTCCGCTATCTACTCGTCAGCAGTCTCGTCAAACTCCACGTAGTAGCCACCATGTAGATCCTCGGAAACGTAGTCTGCGGAAACCACAGCCCCAAAGGGGTCACTACATAAACGTACTGGCAAGCAAGACTCACAATTCACCAAAGTGTAACCCGTCAACACCAAGCACAGATGCTTTGGGTTCAACAGAAGAAAAGGGGATACAAAAGATGCGGCAGTTGGCTGCTCTAACCAACTACAGAGTTGCTATAACTTCCGGCTATCAGAAAAGGGATAAGATAGCGTATCGTAACCAACTATAGCTAACTCCAAACAAACCCATCCTGGATCTCGCCCCTTATCCAAAGAAGCAATCCGAGGATAACTCACACAGTTGGATTAGTGAGGGTTCAGATTGTGTGTCATTAAGCCTATTACTAGTCAGATTGTTAATCATTAGGTTTAAGTTGTCCTGAGTACTTGTTAGCCAGTACTTTCACCAAGTAGTCCATAACCGCGGAAAACACGGCTTCTCGAGAAGATTTAACCTGCAGGGATGCACCAATTTGGCCGTACACGTAAGAATAACCCGCCAGATGGGAAGGCCTTTCCCACCAAGCGGGGCACTCAACACAACTCAACTCTTCTCCGCATCAAGCCCAAAGAACCCCGTGCAGTGAGCGCACGGCTAATCGAGCCCCACGAAGAAAAGGGGACCCTCATAGCACTCTAAGAACGTGTCTCCCTAAATGCCGACTACAAAAGTTTCCACCCTGGCCTGGGCTCGCAAAAACATGCATGCGGCAAATGGAACACCCGAACTAAATGAGGCGATTTGGACGAGATGCGAATCGAATCAAATTGAGGGGGGCGCCCATACACGCTTCCCACATGCGGTTAGTGCGCTCATCATGGATCAGTAGACAAGACCCTTTTCCTAATTAGGGTCGACACTAGCAGGCCTCAAAACCACGCAGGGGCTCCTGCCGGTGCCTTATCATCAAATTATTATTATCCACAATATTAACAGGTTGATTGATTAAACCTCGAGCCCCAGAACATAATAGAAATACTAACAGAAAGTAACGGGTAACAGACTCAACCCAAACAACCCTAAGCATGCTAGTAAGACACGGGCAACAAGCAAAAGGGTTATAGGTATGGAGGTGAGGCAATATCAGGGTTAAAGGATAACATGTGATAGGTTCGTAACAGAAACAACTATTCATAGGGCTAGCAGAATAGAAAACGGAAAGTATCGGTAACCAATGTTGAAAGGAACACAATGGTTCATGTGAGTGAATACTTGCCTGCAAACCCAGTAGCCTGGTACTGAGCTAACTCCTTAGAAGGGGTGTCGTAAGTATCGTCGGTCTCAACGTCGTCGTGTATCCGAGAAGAAGCAAACAAACAACGCAGAGAGATAAACAATCAATATCATGGCATAGTGCACAAACATGGGATGATGCATGACCATTTAATTGATGCATCAAAATAAACTAGTTGACAGGATAACATGTTTAAATGGACCCATATGCAATTGGATTGCTTATGGAAAGCCCATGAATTATGGTTGGAATAATTGTTTTACAACTAACCAACATGTGGAAGTGGATTAGCATGATGCATGTATGAGGAAAACAGCAAAATAACAACAATAGAAACAATTTGAAATAAAGTTTACCTAGTTTGGAATTTTATTTATCAAGTTATGAAATTTTGGTTTCTTAAAGGTGCCACACAAGCATTTGTTGTTTTCATCAAGTTTAATTGGTCAAAACAGATAGCAAAGTTCATATTTGAAAAGAACACAACATTTTAGGTGGATTACATGTTTCACTTGCTGAAAAAGGATTTGGAAATAATTACTTATGAATTAAACAAGTTAAACAAGATTTAAATGAATTTAATTCAATTATGAATTTATTTGAATTTTTATTTGTGCAAAACATTAAGTGAGATTCATATTTGAAAAAATTATACTTTTAGGGTTGGAAAACATATTTTATATGTCCCAAAAGAAATTAATTTGACCAAGTTATGAATTTAACAATTTTAAATGATTTAAACAAGGTTTAAATTATTTAAGCAATTTTAATTATTCAAAACATGAAACAAATTTTATATTTGAAAAGGTGGTTTAATTTTGCATGGAAAACATATTTCATTTGTTGAAATTGGATTTAAAATGAGCAAGTTATTATTTTGGAAATTTTAAATGCATTAATTAAGAAACAGTTGTTTTCAGCAATTTAAATTATTCAAAACAGCAAGTAAAATTGATAGTTGGAAAGTACATGAAAAATTGATTGGAAAACATATTTAGTTTGTTGAATTTGGAATTTTTATGCGCAAGTTATGATTTTTGCAAAATTAAGTGAATTAAACAAGTTTTCAAATATTTCACCAATTTAAAATATTCAAAACAGTAAACAAATTGCATTGAAAAGGTTGGAAACATGTAGCAAATGTTTCACTGAACATTTTGAGCTATTAAACATAATTTTTGGGTTATTACTGAATTTATTATGCAATTTTCCATAATCATTCTTATTCTGCCCCTTTTAGTAAACAGAGGGAAACATGCTCAAAATTAATTCAATTGTGTCCAAATAAAATACCAATGTGTAGAGTTTGTTAAGACAAATTTGTAGAGCCCAAGTTTGCTTAAATTGGATGAGCAGAACTAAAGTTATGAAATTCCAAAGTTTCCAATTTTTATTGCATTTTCAGTAATTAATTATTTAGTGCAAAAATTGTTACAGAAACATATTGCAAACTTGACATTAACAGAAAGGGCTCAAGATTATGAATCCACAGGATTTTGAATCATTCAAATTGGAGTAATATTCAATTTGATATTGATTTTAGAGTTAATGGCTCAGATCTCTGTTTTTGAAATTCGGGCAGAAAAGCGAAAAAAAACAGAAAAAAGGGTGTGGCTTTGGGGTTCGAACCCTGGACCTGAGGCTTGCTCGCAAGGGACAGAACCAACTGGGCTAGCATGCGTTCGTGACAGAGAAACAACCGCATGGTGGTTAAGGTTCAGAAACTGCACCGAATAATTGGAAGAAAAAGCAACAGGAAAAAGGGGGTCGCTGGGACTTGAACTCGCGAGCTGCTGGGCGAGCGCAGCGTGCGGCTACCAGTGGGGTGTGTTCCGCTTCGTGACAGGTACTGGCTACGGGAAAGGATAAGGTGCAGGTGGGGCGGGATTTTTTTATCTGAAACTGAAGATGGATCGCTGCTTGCTGTACCTCGACAGAGATCGCAGCGATGGCTGCTGCGATGTGCTCGTCGGATGGGCGTGGGGTGCTGCGGGCTGCGTGGCCGTGTGAGAGGGAGGAGAGGAGGGGATCGAGGGGAGAGGAGTCACCTCGAGCGATCGGAGGCGAGGTGACGCAGGCGTACGTCGGGGCAGCAGTGGCGCAGCAGGGAGGTTGGCCGCGGCTTGGCGGCGACGGCGGCGGCGCCTCGGGCCGTGCCGGCCCAAGCCGCGGGGTGGAGGAGGGAGCTGGAGGTGGGGAGGCTCCATTCCCGCCATCGCCATGGCCGGAGGGAGTCCCGGAAGGGCGGCGACCGCCGGAGAACAGAGGGGATTTTCAGTGGTTCACGTGTGGTGTACAGGTACAGTGAGTTGCAGAGAGAGGAAGAGAGAGGGGAAGGGAAAGAACGGCGGGGAGAGGGAAGAGGGATGAAGAAAGGCAGTAGGGTTAGGGCTAGGGAGACTCGGGCTAGCTTTAAGGAGGGGGTGGAGGAGTGGCAGCCGTCTGCTCCCCTTCTCTGAATACGTGGAGGTGCTGGATGGTCGTCCGTACGAGGAAGACGATGCCCGAGGGGGGTATCGGGCCAGGGGAGAAACTTGGGCTGGGCCTGCCCCTCTCCCTGTTAGCTGTTAGCTGGTTATTATTATTTTTTTTGTTTCTGATTGTTTTTTTTTGCTGATTGGAATAAGATAGAAAGGGAGGTTTTTAGGAGTAGAGTGTTAGTAGAAAATTTTGGATGAGTGGTTATAGCAACAGCAACATTGCAAAGCCTTTGTTTTCAAAAATTATTTCAAGTTATTTGCTGTTTGATAAAATAAAGGAATTTAATGGAATAATTGAATTAAGTGATTAATTGAAACTTAAGCAATTCAAAGCATTGTTTAACAAGCCATGTTTATTTGATACAAATGATTGTTTGGTTTTTGTAAGTTTCATAATTTCAAAACTAGTTTGCTGTTTGGGGATTTTATTTGAATTTGAATAACATTTGGATTTAGTGAATTATTATAAGCCATCATTTAAATAGTTTGAACCTTCTGGTTTAATTGAAACAAAAAGGATTAGAATTTGGTTTGTAGTTCTCATAAATTCAACATGGTTGTTGTTTGGAAGAAATTGTAATTGAATTTGAAAAGGGTTTGATATTAAATGAATTTTTGATAGAAACAAAACAACAGTTTTGAAATCACAACTTTAATGGAAACAATTGATTGTTTTGATTTGAAATATCATTTTGGAAATTGTAACATCACAAGTATGAAACAAGGTTTGAAATTTGAGTTGAAATTCAAATAGAAAACAAAGGAAAACAAAGGAAAACAGTTGGAAAACAAAGCAAAACAGAGGAAAACAAATGGAAAACAAGCAAAACAAATGCAATCAACATGATGTCATGATGCAAAACATAAAATAACAGAGAGCAAAACATTCTAAAGGCTATTTTTCATACTTGGGATGTTACAACCAACTCCACCAACCCCATACGGGAATCGAATATTGATTTCGATTTAGCGCCAGGTTCTCCAATCGTAAAAGGGAATATTCCATGTTTGGTGGCATTCAGACGATCAAGAGGCCCCTCTCCGGAGAAACCATAGCCCCGCTAGGGAAAAAGACGGAACTGCCGTTCTGGCCCCTCTACGTGAGCCGGAAGGGGGTAGCAAAGTGGAACCAACAGCTTGGTTTTGTTATTTTAGGCCCAATGAACACCCAAGACAATGGTAGGGACCACCTCTTGGCAATATTCCCCGAGTTCCGTCAGTTCCGGAAGTTTCGGGCTCTAAGTAGTCCTGGAACCCGCCAAAGAGAATCTGACGCCGGTGAAGCCCTAACAGAGAGAGAGAGGGAATCTTGGGCATCCAGGACCCACGACACACTATAACAAGCATGGTATGAAATACCATGGGATTTTGTGGCATTCAGATGATCTGGAGGCCTCTCCGGCGAAACCATGCATAGCCCCGCTGGGAAAAAAGACGGAACTGTCGTTCTGGCCCCTCTACGTTAGGCGGAAGGGGCTAGCGAAGTGGAACCAACTGCTTGTTTGTATTAGGTTAGGCCCAAGGAACACCCAACAAAATGGTAGGGCCCACCTCTTGGCAAGATTCTCCCAGTTCCGTCAGATCCGGGAATTTCGGGCTCTAAGTAATCCTGGAACCCGCTAGAGAGAATCTGACGCCGGTGAAGCCCTAACATAGAGAGAGCGAGTGAATCTTGGGAATAAGAGACCCATGCCACACTCTAACACACATGTTATACCATAACATGGGATTTGGTGGCATTCAGACGACCCGGAGCCCCCTCTCCAGAGAAACCATAGCCGGGTGGGAAAAAGACGGAACTGCCGTTTTGGCCCCTCTATGTCAGCCGGAAAGGGGTAGGAAATTGGAACCAATTACTTGGTTGTGTTAGTTTATGCCCAAGTATCACCCAATAAATGGTAGGTCCCACCTCTTGGCAAGATTCCCCTCGTTCCGTGAGATCCGGGAGTTTCGGGCTCAAAGTAGAACCCGCGAAAGAGAATCTGACGCCGGTGAAGCCATAACACAGGGAGTAAGGGAATTTTGGGAATCCAATACCCATGCCACACTCTAACACACAAGGTATGGCATACTGTGGGATTTGGTGGCATTCAGACGGTCCGGAGGCCCCTCTCCAGAGAAACCATAGCCCCGCTGGGAAAAAGACGGAAATGCCGTTCTGGCCCGTCTACGTGAGCCGGAATGGGGTAACATAGCGGAACCAATTGCTTGGTTGTGTTAGGTGAGGCCAAGTAACACCCAAGACAATGTTAGGTCCCACCTCTTGGCAAGATTCCCCCCCCCTTTCCGTGAGATCTGGAAGTTTCGGGCTCTGAGTAGTCCTGGAACCCGTGAAAAAGAATGCGGCGCCAGTGAAGCCATAACACAAAGAGTGAGGGAATCTTGGGCATCCAAGACCCATGGCACAATGTAACACACATGGTTTGGCATACCCTAGGATTGGGTGGGAATTCAGACGCTCCGGAGCCCCGTCCCCGGAGAAATCCTAGGTATGCTGGAGAAAAAGAAGAAATTGTCGGTCTGGCCCTATGTGAGACGGAAGGGGTAGCAAAGTGGAACTAATTGCTTGGTTGTGTTATTTTAGGCCCAATTAACAAAAAATAAAATGGTATGACCCACCTCTTGTCTAGACTCCCCATGTTTTGTCAGATCCGGGGGTTTCGGGCTCTAAATAGTTTTGGAATCCGCTAGACCCATGGGATTTGGTGGCATTCAGGCGATCTGGAGGCCTCTCCGGAGAAACCATGCATAGCCCCGCTGGGAAAAAGACGGAACTGCCGTCCTGGCCCCTCTACGTTAGGCGGAACGGGGTAGCAAAGTGGAACCAACTGCTTGGTCGTATTAGGCTAGGCCCAAGGAACACCCAACAAAATGGTAGGGCCCACCTCTTGGCGAGATTCCCCCAGTTCTGTCAGATTCGGGAGTTTCACGCTCTAAGTAATCCTGGAACCCGCGAGAGAGAATCTAACGCCGGTGAATCCCTAACACAGAGAGAGTGAATCTTGGGGATACAAGACCCATACCACACTCTAACACACATGGTATGCCGTACCATGGGATTTGGTGGCATTCAGACGATCCGGAGCCCCCTCTCCAGAGAAACCATAGCTAGCCCCGCTGGGAAAAAGACGGAACTGCCGTTTTGGCCCCTCTACTTAGGAGGAAGGGGGTACGTAGCAAAGTGGAACCAACTGCTTGGTTGTATTAGGTTAGGCCCAAGGAACACCCAACAAAATTGTAGGGCCCACCTCTTGGCAAGATTCCCCGAGTCCCGTCAGATCCGGGAGTTTCAGGCTCTAAGTAATCCTGGAACCCGCAAGAGAGAATCTGACGCTGGTGAAGCCCTAACACAGAGAGAGCGAATGAATCTTGGGAATACAAGACCCATGCCACACTCTAATACACATGGTATGCCATACCATTGGATTTGGTGGCATTCAGACGATTCGGAGCCCCCTCTCCAGAGAAACCATAGCCCCGCTGGGAAAAAGACGGAACTGGCGTTTTGGCCCTCTACTTGAGCTGGAAAGGGGTAGCAAAGTGTAACCAATTGCTTGTTTGTGTTAGGTTAGGGCCAAGGAACACCAAAGAAAAAGGTTGGGCCCACCTGTTGCAAGATTCCCCGAGTTCCATCAGTTTAGGGAGTTTCGGGCTCTAAGTAGTCTTGGAACCCGCCAGAGAGAATCTGACGCGCCGGTGAAGCACTAACAGAGACATAGGGGGAATCTTGGGAATCCAAGACCCATGACACAATATAAAAACACATGGTATGGCATACCATGGTGTATTTGGTGGCATTCAGACGATCTGGAGGCCCCTCTCCAGAGAAACCATAGCCCCGCTGGGAAAAAGACGGAACTGCCGCTATGGCCCCTTTACGTGAGCCGGAAAGGGGTATAAAAGTGGAACCAATTACTTGGTTGTTTTAGGTTAGGCCCAAGTAACACCCTAGACAATGGTAGGTCCCGCCTCTTGGCAAGAGCCCCCCCATTCCGTGAGATCTGGGAGTTTCGGGCTCTACGTAGAATCCGCAAAAGAGAATCTGACGCCGTGAAGCCATAATATAGGGAGTAGGGAATCTTGGGAATCCAATACCCATGCCACACTATAACAAACACAATTTATGGCATACCGTGGGATTTGGTGGCATTCAGACAATTCGGAGGCCCCTCTCTAGAGAAACCATAGCCCCGCTGGGAAAAAGACGGAACTGCCGTTCTGGCCCCTCTACGTGTGCCGGAATGGGGTAGAAAAGCGGAACCAATTGCTTGGTTTTGTTAGGTTAGGACCAAGTAACACCCTAGACAATGGTAGGTCCCGCCTCTTGGCAAGAGCCCCCCCATTCCGTGAGATCTGGGAGTTTCGGGCTCTGAGTAGTCCTGGAACCCGCGAAAGAGAATGCGGCGCGGGGGGAGCCATAACACAAAGAGTGAGGGAATCTTGGAAATCCAAGACCCATGCCACAATATAACACACATGTTTTGTCATACCCTAGTATTGGGTGGGAATTCAGACGCTCTGGAGCACCTCGTCGGAGAAACCCTAGGTGTGCGGCAGAAAAAGAAGAAACTGTCGCCCTGGCCCCTCTACGTGAGCCGGAAAGGGGTAGCAAAGTGGAACTAATTGATTGGTTGTGTTAGTTTAGGCCCAAGTAACACCAAATAAAATGGTAGGACCCACCTATTGGCAATATTCCCCCTGTTCTGTCAGATTCGGGAGTTTCAGGCTCTAAATAGTTTTGGAACCCGTTAGAGAGAATCCGACGCCGGCGAAAGGCCTAATTAACACACAAAGAGATGGAATCTTGGGCATACAAGACCCGTTACACACTATAACACACATGGTATGGCACATACCATGGGATTTGGTGGTATTCAGACGACCCAGAGCCCCTCTCTGAAGAAACCCTAGCACCGCTGGGAAAAAAGACGGAACTGTTGTTCTGGCCCGTCTACGTAGCCGGAAGGGGGTAGTAAAGTGGAAGTAATTGCTTGGTTGTGTTAGGTTAGGCCCAAGTAACACCCAAGACAATGGTAGGGCCCACCTCTTGGCAGGACTCCCCCTGTTTCGTCACATTTGGGAGTTTCGGGCTCTGAGTATTCCTTGAACCCGCTAGAGAGAATCCGACGCCGGTGAAGCCATAACACACCGAGTGAGAGAATGTTGGGAATCCAAGACCAATGGAACACTCTAACACACATGGTATGTCATACCATGGGATTTGGTGGCATTCATACGATCCAGAGCCCCTTCTCCGGAGAAACCATAGCCCCGCTAGGTAAAAAGACAGAACTGCCGTTCTGGCCCCTCTACGTGAGCCGAAAGGTGGTAGCAAAGTGGAAACAATTGCTTGGTTGTGTTAGGTTAGGCCCAATGATAACCCAAGACAATGTTAAGACCCACCTCTTGGCAAGATTCCCTTGCTTGACTGGAACATTGATCTGTTGACCAGAAGTCAACCATTTGGTCTACCCCTATGACCAGCGTCGGAAGGGGGTAGACCTCAATACTATTTTGCTTGGTTGTGTTAGGTTAGACCTAAGCTACATTAATAACCATAATCTAGCTATACTTTTAACAATATTCCCTCCGGTTTGCCCGAATGAGGGAGCATCTCGACGGTTCGAGACCTATAAGTGTAGTGCATAACCTTCCTATGTGATGTCGGTGAAACCAGTCACACCTATTGGTAGCATACTGACCCCTCCCAACCTCAAACCCAGCACAGGTTTATAAGTATTCTTAGTGCCCCACCATGGTTTACGTAGGATTCTGACACTTTAGAGCCCAACGCTTCACTAGAACATTGATCTGTTGACAAGAAGTCAACCTTTTGGTCTACCACTATGACCGCATCAGAGGGGGGGGGGGGGTAGAACACAATACTATTTTCCTTGGTTGTGTTAGGTTAGGCCATAACTACATTAATAACCAAAAATCTAGCTATACTTTTAACAGTATTCCCTTCGTTTTCCCCGAAAGGGGGGCATCGACGGTTTATAACTAAACTGGAGTAGTACATATATATTAGTAAGTATATATCATTACATTATAATTAAAAATACGTCGGGAAATATAAATTAGGCCTAAACTATCCTAGACGCCGGTCCGGCCGTCTTCCTCGTCGTCGCTCGCTGCCATGCTGGCATGGTCATTGTTCGGCGCCATGGACGGGCCAGCCTCATCGTCGTTCACTACCGGATCGGGGTGGGCCACCTGTGCGAGACAACGCCGCCTAGCCCTGACTTGCACTCCCATCCGGTGCAACTAGGCTGCCTGCGAGCGGGCGCCCTCGCGCCTATCGTTGCATGCACGCGAGCGGGTAAACAACCGCTACAGCGCCTCGGCGTCCTCGACCCGGGCGCGGTGTGCCTGAAGCGCCTCTCTTCGTGCCCGTGCGGCGTTGAACTCCTCGTGTGCCGCACTCTGGGCGGCCATGAACGAGGCGAACTCATCCTCCATCTGCGCGATGAGGGCCTGCTGCTCGCCGGACGCCGCATTGGCGTTGAGCTGCTCGTAAGCCTGCCGCTCGGCGTCCATGAGGTCGCGGGCATTCTCCTCCCTCCGGGCGGTCTCGATGGAAGCCTGAATGGCGGCATCCTCGGCGGCTTCCCTCGCCTCCTCGAACCCCGATCGGACCCGACAAAACGCTTCCTCATTGCGCCATGTGGCGAACGAGTTGTACGCCACCACCTGGTCAGGCCACAACGGAGGGCGCTGCTCCGGTTCCTGCGCCGCCTCCTGCTGTGACAGCTTCGGCTCCTCCTCCCCATCTGCCTCCTCGTTGTACCCGCAATCGAAGGGGTCGTCGCCACTCCCGTCGTCGTCTGACGGCGGGTCTAGCCCACAGCGTGCCGCCTGCTGGGTGAACATCACCCACGAAGTATGGAGGCGGCACGACATGGTATCATCGATAGAGGGGAAGCCGCATGGCGATGGGTGAGATTATGGCGAGGATACGTCGGCAGTGGCTGAGCCAGGACTCAAACTCTGTGTAGTCGATGCGAAATTGTGTAGTCAAATACACCTTTTTAAACATTTTGTTGCATGACCTATGCTCTGTACCATTGAGAAAAGTTGTGTAGTCGGTGCACGCGTCGGAGCACGCGTCCCGTCGGAGTAAATGGCGATGACCTGCAAACCGCAATGACCCTGGCGCCGCTTGGGGAGCCGGGAAGGCTGCATACCTCGTTAATGTTAGGCGTGCGGCAGAGGCGAAACACCATCCCGCCGCCTGGTGCAGGTCGCGTCTCGTCGTCGCCATTACGCGCGGCAGGATAACCACCACCTGCACGACGCCGTGTGCATGTCCAAGGCGTCTGAATGCAGAGTCGTGTTGGCACGTAACCACATGTTCGTCACCTAGCCTCCATACACATGGTAGTTGTGTTGGCACGTACCATTTTTTTGTAGTGAACTTGGCATAGATTGGTACCACGTTTCGCAAGCAAACACGTGCCATATCGTTTTGTACGCGTACACGTATAAAACGGTATCCTCTTTTCTACACGTACGATAGAGCCTTTGATATACGCTGACTTGGTGGCGTGAGCTTTGTGGTGAATTTGGGTCACTGATTGGTGGCCCCGCGGCGTCCCTGGCCCCACTTGCCAGTGACTAAATGTCGCATCATTCTATGTTCACTAAGTCAGCCGGCGCGTTCCCACCATGCATGCATGCGCACACGACATGGCGACTAGTCGAAGCGGCACTCTGTATATAATGCTCCTGCCGCATCGCCTCTCTCTATCCCATCCATTCTCCCCCTATTTCTAGCAAAAAACCTCAGCCCTCCGTCTCTCCCAACCGCCGAGCGCACAACCGCGAGGCGGTTCCACAAAATGGAAGGTTCGCAGCAGGAGAACGACGGCGTCGTCCCGTCTGTTGTCGTCGCCGCAGGAGCCGCCCATGGCGGTTCCAGTTTGTCGCAGCCGCAGGATGTCGCCGCCGCCGCAGATTCGTCGGCTGGCCATGGCGCTTTGAGTGCACCGCCTGCTCCTGCCGCGGTGGAGGTGCCTGCTGCTTTCCCTCTCCTGGCTGATCTGGGTGATCCTACGGGGATTACCCGACGTTCGACGAGGACATCGATGACTAGGAATCTGAGGTATCTATATCCAGGCCGGCTTAGTTTATTGTCAAAAATCCAGGGTTTGTGCATGACTGCACGCAAGTTCAGACTTCTAGTGTTTGTAGTTTCATGTATACTTTGGGTTTTTTTTGGTAAAGTTTGGGCTTCTAGTATTTGAGGTTGCATCTGTACTTAGGTGTTCGAGGTTTTTTGTGTTCGGGATTAAAAGGTTTGTAGTTGGATCTGTACCTAGGGATTCGAGGGTTTTTTGTACACGCAAGTTCAAGATTTGCATCTGTACTTAGAGAATAAAGGGAAAAACATTGTAGAAAAATAGACATGTACTAGACACTAAATTGACAATATAGATGTCCTGAATATAGATGTCCTGTTGTGAAACTAATAACATGTATGCATGAATCTTTTTCAATGATCTTCTATATAGAGTTATCGATGATCAAACATAGATGAGCAGCTGGAGTTGATTCAGAGTTTGTAGTTGCATCTGTACTTAGGGGTTCGCATGTTTTTTGTATTTTAGGGATTCAGAGGTTGTAGTTGCATCTGTTCTTATGTCTTCTAGTTTTTTGTGTGCATATTAGCATGCATGTGAGTTAGAGATTCTACTTTTTTGGGGAGCATTTTCAATTTGTGTAGTTATTTTGCCTCGCAGACACTCTTGACACATTATGAATTTGTTGCAAAATCACATATTGTACCCCCGTGCATGATAATTACTTGATCCAGTTTATGCATACAATTAAAGAACGATTCTTGTATGATATTTTTGATCTAGTAAGGTATAATAACATGTCCTGATTAGAATATTAATCTGTTGAATGTTATCTTAGATCATCAATGAATTCCTAATGTGTTATTATCTGTTTTTGTGCATTAGTTCACCAAATATATATAGTGGAAACTGTAATGTTGTATAAAATTTGACACATTTTTCTCAACATTGATGTCCTCTTTAGGGCGCATCTGCTAAATAAGTTACTTGATGAAGTGTATGCAAATAAATGAAGAACTACTATTTCTTTATGTTTTTGTGATCTGGTTGGGTATATTATTCTTTTGCCAATAAGATTGTGTTTCTAACTTTTGTTTGCTTGCAAATTTGCAGGAAGAAGATCTGGTAGTCGTCTGGGGTGCGGACGATAGGGCTGCGAAGAGTAGACATGTCCTGAGGAAGCTGCAGGCGGGCACCATTCAGTACCGTCGTTACGGAAACTTGTTCTGCCCTTTCTGGGTCAGAAAGGTAGCCAACGATCGCAACAGCATGATCCGACATGCGGTCGGTGTCGGAAATGGCTCTGAGTATCGTGCGCCCCATGTTAGGGCCAAGCACGCTGCCTACGGCGTCTTCCTGAAGAAGCTGCTTGCGCATGGTATCCTCGCAGGTCGTGCAGATCCTCCTCCTCGGCCTTTCTCCAACGAGGCCAGGAGAGTCGTGAAGGCTCAGAAGTGGGAGAACATGTTCCGCGCCCTTACTTCAACGAGGTCAGGAGGGCCATGAAGGCTCGAAATCGGCAGAACATGATGTAGCTGCTGCTGTTGCGCTTGTTGTTGCAGCTTGCCCTATGTGTTTGTGTTATCTCTTACTTCTGGTAGTGTTGTCTGGTGTGTGCGTAGTAAGAACTTTTAAAGAACCTATATCATGTTGGTATGTAAGAACCTAATATGTATATTATGTTAGTTTATGTTTCTTAACCCGATCATGTTTTAAGAATGTCAAAAGACTTATTAGGCATGATTTAGTAATAAGTTGATGTGACAACTCATTGATCCGGTCGATCAATGAATTGTCACATCCCTTTACTACTGGATCATGCCTAATAAGCCAATAGTTGGTGCAACATCACAAATGTGAGTAACAACACTCGATCTTTGGTGTGTGGAAATGAGTCAGCCCCTCCCCCCACCACTAGGCACTGTCTTATTTTGCAATTATTTGCTAATTAAAATAAAGAAGAATCCGAAGAAGTAGAATAAAAATGCGATCAGATCCTAAGACTCTTTTCCTTTTGGTTCTTTTTTAATTTTTTTTTCAATCTGAAAAACAAGAATAAATTATGACTAACAGCCGCGCGCCAAATCTCCACGGAATCAGCCTCACACAGGGTCCCACTCGCCAGCGTCTACGCGCCAAATCTCCACCACACCGCGCTCCTCGCCCACTCGGCTACTCATCCACTGAAAGCGACCTCCACAGAAAGCCTCCACTTCGCCCTCCCGCCCCAAGGGCGGCTGCCACGACTTTGCCCTCCCCCGTCCTCGGCGTCGTTCTCAAATAATGACTGGTAAGCCATGATTCCCTCTCTTCCCCATCATCAACCAAACGATGCGATCTAGGTTAGATGCCGGCAGATCTAGGATTGATACCGGCGGATGTAGGTTAAATGCCGGCGGATGTAGGTCACCGTTGATGTTTTAAGTTACCACCGGCCATGGATCTAGCTCACGCTACCGTTACAGGGCCCTCAGAAATCGTTTCCCCCACCCAGATGGAGATCGACCTGAACAAGGCCTCGAAGCTCGCAAAGCCCCCAGTTATTCAGATAGCCGAGGTAAATAGCATATAAATTAGTCCTGTAGCCAAATGTTCTCTTAAGATTCATCTATCTCCTTTCGCCTTCGTCGACACTTCTTTGATTTCTATTCTTTTCGTATTTGGCTATAGGACCACAGTGCAGCCTGTGACTTCTGTAGCATGTCGCGTACTGAAATTCATAAATTGGTGCAGCAGTCAGTTGAGACAATTCATAAATTGGTGCAGCAGTCAGTTGACACAATTGAATCACATCGTCTTTCTGAAGTTTGCAAGCTGGCTGATGATACCAGCGCTGAGAAGCTAATCTGTTTCGTCTGCTGTGAGGACAGGCTGGACAGGGCGATGAAAGCTTCAAAAATGCTAGCACTCGAGTTGGAACTGTGGGAGCAAAAGGGAAGCTATATGATCATGCACGGCTTGGTTACTAAGCTTGATTCTGAGCTGAAGAGTGCGGAGAAAACTTTCAAAGTAGCCGAAGAGAAGTGCGACATGCTCCAGAGGGGAAAAGACACCCTGTTGGAGAGTGCGAAGGACATCAATGTGAAGTTGAGATACATTCTAAGTTTCTTGCAAGATCATGGAATGAGGTAAAATTACTTAGCTCTTTAATTAGATTATGTCAACCTGCAATGCTTGCTAACGAGTCTAGCTGTTATTCGTTTCTCTGTTTTGTCGTATGTGCCGATGATTAAACTTTGCAATACTAAAATCCAAAGGATTACTCCCCAGTACCTAGTAGCGTTTACACGGACATTGTTTGTTCATGCTCCCTGGTCCTGTGGAGCTTGACCCTTTGGACTTTTTGTGCAATGTATGTATGAGGCTTGCTTATTTTATGTTCATTCTCTGTTCTGTGTGCCGATGATTAGACTCCACACCTTCTCTCGGTGAGATATTGGCACTTACCTAGTGTTGTGTACAACTACATTTGTTCTGCATCTTCCTTGGTAAGTGTTCGATAATCTCATTGATTTTTGTGTGCTTCTTTACTATGAGGCCCCAATTATGATTTTATATGTAATGCATGAGCCATATTGGTTCTGCATATTCCTTGGCAAGTGTTCGATAATTTATTTTATTTGTGTGTTCTTATTTACTATGAGGCCCCTATCTAGGCTTGGTTCTCTGTCGATGATTAATATGCAGCAATGTCTCCAACGGTTGGCGTACCATAGAAAAAAGAGTGCCATATTTATGTTTGATCAGAGTATCGATGATTAAACTGTGCAATATTAAAATGCAGAGGGAGACTCCTCTAGACCTAGTAGCGTTTACAAGGACCTAGTAGATTGTTTATGCCACCGGGTCTAGCAGTTTATCACCTCTGTACTTGTGTCATTTGTACACGTGAGGCAGTTTTTTCACTCATCTTTGTACGTTTGGAAGTATATCTGCTTCTTTTTTGTAGATGTGCTAAACATGTATGATGCTTTTCTACTAGTGTTTCTGTGGACGCGGTTTCGGAAAGTTCCAGTGGACGATGTGAACCTCTGGATGTGGCTTCGGAATGCATGCTGGCATAGGAAAATATCCGTTGGATTATGTGAAACTGTGGATGTGGCTTCGGAGTGGATGTTGGCATAAAAAAAAGTTCTGTTTAACTGTGGACCTATTGTTGAACATTTTGTGATGCTAATTTCAGTTGCTATAAATCTCCTATGTTTCGGAGTGCATGTAACCGGGATGATGGCGCGGAACAGACATCGAAGACGGCGAGGAGGCAGTATAATAGTATTAGTACTAGGGTATCCATTGTTGCAAATGTAAAACCATGTCAACTCATTTCCATTTTGGAGTGCATTTTATAATTTAGATCTCCTATATATTCGGTAATTTGGTTGACACTCGCCACGTGGGATACCCGGTAAGCTCTCCTCTCCACTCCCAAACTGGGGATAATGCAGCGGCTCCCCATACGGGCGCAGAACGCTCTCCTCTCTACTCCCAAAATGTCCGTCTGTGCCACACCTCTCTACTCCCCTTCGCTGTGCGTAGATCCACCGGTACCATGTCAGGCCGTCGCGAGGAGGGCCGCCAACATCAGATCGCCAGGTACTTCCCCGGCGCAACGTGCAAGGCGCGGAGCGTGCGCTTGCCCGCGAGGCGTACCGGTGCGAGGTGTATCTGGCCAACTCGTCCCGCGCACCACCACCTCCAGCTCCACCCATTGCACCTTCGGACGTCGAGGAGGAAGAAAAGGAGGAGTATCTCGCCGTCTAGTTCCACAACGAGGCCCTGCAGTGGCCCCACATGCAGGCGGGGATTTTAGCGTCCATAGAGAGATTCGCGGAAGAAGAGGTCCAGCAAGCGAGGCTCGCCCGACATTTCACTGTCAAGCTAGAGGCCGACACCACGGAGGCGATCCGCCATTCGATGCAGAATGAAGATGCGGCAGCGCTGGCGGAGGCGCGGCGCGCACCCTTGGCTAGGACGCTAGGTCCGGTGTCTATCATTTTCTTTTTGTGATTTTTTCAGAAACGGCTTGTTCACGGTTAACTGTGATGATTTTTAAGATTATGTGCATGCTTAATTTCGAAGATTATGTGCATGCTTATTTACCGTGGATGACAAGTGGGGTCCAGGCATCAACTGGTCGGTCGTAGCCAGTCAAAATAGTCAAACAGGGCAGGATGTGTGGCCCCAAGAAAAATTTGCGACGTTCTACGTGACTAGGCAAGTTTCGTCGAAGGCAACTGGGCTCTTAGTGGGCTACTGGGCCGGAGATGAAAATCCGCGAAGTAAAACTAGCAAAAAGTTGAGCAAAACCAGTCTGCGACGGACCAAACCAATACATCGAGAGCAAACTCCACTTTTCAGCCATTCGCGACGGAAACGATCGATGTTATAAACACGTGCCGCTCAAAACGTTCCGGATCGCGCGGAATTTGGTAGTGAAGACGAGGATGGCGCGGGCGGCTCGGGGCTTCTCTGCATGGGTCCTTCAGCGAGGAGGTAGAGGACGATAACGCACTGCTTTTCCCCACTCCTATTTTCTTGGGAAGACATCAAATGCCGGCTCCAAGCGGCGGCCATGGCGGCAGGGTTTGGCCATGGTTGAGGAAAAGACAGAGAGAGGAGGGAGGAGCGGCTAGGGTTAGGGTTTCGGGGACGCAGAAAATAGAGGCGCTGGGGTGGTCTTATCCTCCCGCGGGGGCCCGACTGCATCAGGGAGGAGCAGTGCCGGCCATGCCTTCTCTTGTGTCTACAGGAAGGAAGGAGATTTTGCATAAGACCCCGTGGCTCTTTTCTGCTAAATTCAAATTAGCATGTTTCTTCTCTGAACTTTGATGTTTTTCCACCTGTTAAACAATTTCATACTTGGTAAAAATTTGTGGAGCATTATGAATTAAAAAGATGAACCACTAGTAATTTTTTAGCCCATTTGGACAAGTTTGGTAGAACAAACTTGTTTCAATTAGAAATCTGCAATTTATTTAAATTAATTACTTGAGGCACTTATTAAATGCAAAACCTTATTATAATTGGTGGAAAATTCTTATTTACCATAAGGGAGCACTGGTAGGAATTTGAGATAATTTTGAGAAAGTATGTAGAACAAAGTTGTTTTTATTTTATTTCTGCCAGAAATGCATTTGATTTATTAAAATTAGTTAGACACTTCCAAAAATCATGGGCTCTCGCAAGAATTCCTTATTTGGAATCAAGGGACTATGTTAATTTTTGTAGAGCATTTGATAAAGTTTGTAGAACAAAATTGTTAAATTTTTGATTTGTTGCTGTGGAGAAAACTGTGATTTTTGGGGCCTTAAGCAACTCAATTTTTGGTTCCACTTCTTTTTCTACTGTCATCTGATATAAAGACCATGTTATGAATTTTACAAAGCATTTGTACAAAGTTTGTAGAACAAACTTGTTTCACTTCTGGTTTATTGCTGTGAAAGAAATTGTTGTTTTCAGGGCTCTGATCAATTCAATTTTTGGTGACCTCAATTGTGTGAACCTTATTTAACATAAGTAAGCCTTGGTTAAGTTTTTAGCTCAATGTAAGAAAGTTTCCATAAGTAACTTGTTTGAGTTATCAGTTTCTGGCAATTTTTGGTATTTTTCAAATAATAAGGCATTTTTTTCTCCAACCAAACCTTGCCAAAATATAGGTGGAGGCTTGTAATAACAAGTGAACATACTCCACCACTTCTTTTTTCGAGTTTTCAAAGTTTTAACATATTTAATTTCCAAATTGGGTGAGCAATTTTGTATGCCTTTTCTGTTATTAACTTTTGGAATTTTTCTAAAATTTTCACAACTTCCATAAATCAATCTTGGAACTTCCTCAACAATTTGGAAGATCACAAAATAGTTTTGTTTTGCCCTTTGGAGCAAATTCAATTTAGTAGGAAAATTGAAAGGATAGAATTTGAACAATATGTTGAATACTTTTATGAGTGGTGTTGCCACCTCTGTAGTTTGTTTCAACGTTTGCCTTAGTGGATAATTGATTTATTTTGGAGTTTATTATTTGAGAAATTGCATTGATAATGATATTGGGTTTTTGAATTGACCCAATTAAGATTTTCTCACTTTTCGATTCTGGTATTTTGTCAAATTAAGATGGATGCTTATGATGCATGAAGAAAGAAAAAGTGAAAATTTTACCCAAATTTTGTAGTAGATTTATGTAGCAACGTAGGGCTGTTACAAAGACTTGAGTGGAGGACACACTCCTCTAGTACATATGGGAAACATTTGACACCCTAAACGCGTACAGGATCAAGCTCAACCCGACCAAATACGTTTTTTGGTGTACCAGCAGGACAATTACTCGGCTACTTGGTCTCACCAAGAGGAACAGAAGCTAACCCGGAGAAAATTCAAGCAATCCTAACGATGAAGGAGCCTACAAATCTCCATGGTGTATAGCAGCTAGCAGGACAACTGGCAGCTCTAAGCAGGTTCATCGCAAGATTGGGAGAGCAAGCCCTTCCTTTCTATAAACTGCTAAAGAAGACAGATACGTTCGAGTGGACTAAAGAAGTGATGCTTGCCTTGGGAGACCACAAGAGGAGGGTGTGATGAGCACAACGGTAGGAATTTTCCGCTTATTTAAGAACCAAGGTTATCAATCCAGTAGGATAAAGAGGACCTTCGGAAGGTTCATGCCACTGATGGTGGTGCTGGCGCTTCACCGGTGTCAGCAACAATGTGGAACCTGCACACAACACAAGCAAAATACTTTGCCCCAACGGTACAGTGAGGTTGTCAATCTCATCGGTCTTGCTGAAAACAAAGATTAGACGTATAGTGTGGAAATGATGTATGCTTGCAGTAAGTAAAGAGAGCAGGAAATTGTTGTGGTTTGTTTAACATTGTGGAAAACGGACCGGGGTTCATAGGTCCACTAGTGGTGTCTCTCCATAAAAATAACATGCTGGGTGAACAAATTACAGCTGGGCAATTGACAAATAAAGGTTGCACCGTAGTACACATGATAACATGATAACTACTATGATATTTAGTGCGGGCATTACAACAAAATACATAGACAGAAATCCATCTGCATCTATGACTAATAATCCGCCCTCAGGTTATCATCCGAACCATTTTAGGTATTAAGTTGCAAGCAACAGATAATCGCATTAAGCAATGTGTGTAATGTAAGCAATTATTATACACGTGGGTAATCTCATCGCTGTTTTCTCCCTAATTGAAACAACACATCCTCCCCCTTCATGTTTCCATCACTCGAGCAAGGCAATGAGGAGGCACAAACCCACTATCAAGCATAAATACTCCCTCTTGGGGTCACTAGCAACTACTTGGCTAGAGCAACCACTAGCAACGGAAAGCATGGAAGATCACAAATAACATATGCAATAAAGACTATAATCAACTTGGCATAAGGTCAATATTCATCGGATCCCAGCAAACACAGCATATAGAATTACATAAGATCAATCATGATAGGCAGCTCACGAGATCTAAACAAGGAGGCATATGGGGAGGAGACAACCATCTAGCTACTGCTATGGACCCGTAGTCCAGGGATGAACTACTCACGCATCACTCTGAGGCAGGCATGGTGATGTAGAAGCCTCCGGTGATGATTTCCTCTTTGGCAGGGTGCTTAGGGTTTTCCATCCGGGGGGAATAAATAGGCGAAAGTGCAAAGGCGGTGGAGGCCAGGGGGCCCCACACCTATAGCTGGCGCGGCCGGGGGGGCCCGCGCCACCATATGGTGTAGCCCCCCTGTTGCCCGTCTTCGACTCCTCTTCGGTGTTCTGGATGCTTCCAGGGAAAATAGGCACTTCGGGCTTTGTGGGTTCCAATTCCGAAAATGTTTCTAGAACAACTTTTCTGAAACCAAAATCAGCAGAAAACAGTGAAGTGACACTTGGCATCTTGTTAATAGTTTAGGCCCGAAAAACGTATAAAAATGCTATAAATAAGGGATAAAACATGTAGCAATTGGCATAATATGATCATGGAGCATCATAAATTAGGGATACGTTTATGACGTATGAAGCATCCCCAAGCTTAGTTCCTACTCGTCCTCGAGTAGGTAAACGATAAAACAATAATTTCTGAGGTGACCTGCTACTATCATAATCTTGATCGTTAAAATGTAAAAGAATATGTACGCTGAGATCATAAAACTTCAAACACAAACATGATAATAGAACTTTAATAATAAAGCATAGCAATCACTTTGCATCACGAAGAGTATGTTAAATAAAGGATCATGGATAATAATGCAAAGAAAGATAAATGTTTGTTTCAAGTATAGAGAAAGCATGGCAAAGTGGTACTTCGCTAGTCCTTAAGAGTGGGACAAAACATAAATGCCAGGACACTTTCAAAGTTACAGACGAAGACTAGAACAAATAATTTAAGAACAAATAATATCACATCATGAAGTAATGATCGATGTTTATGGGAAAAATGCACATAGAACTCGGAATGGCAAAAATGCTCTCTCGACTGTGTATAAAGTTAGAAGATGGAGACTCAACATAAAAGTAAAAGAAAGGCCCTTCGCAGAGGGAAGCAGGGATCACTCATGTCCTAGAGCTTTTTATTTTATTAAACAAAGGTATTAAAAGTTTGACATTGTGGAGGAATGTCTATTTTTAGGAGGGTTGTATGCTAATGTCAACGAATGGTAAACAGACAATACAGTACGTCATAAACCAACTTGATTCACAAGAGCGGCTCCCATGGTGAAGGACACAACTGGTGTAGAAGCTCATCCCTCTTTCTCTTTTGTTTACACAATTATGCTTTGACTGATATAATCAGGGGCAAAATAGTGAAGAGAATTTGTTTGTATTAATTTGGGGCTGGGCACCCCGCTGCCAGCTCTTCTATAATTTGGATAAGCGGATGAGGCCACTAGTCCAGGGTGTGAAATCCAATCAACAAGTGAGATAAAGATTCTCTATTGACATCCTCATGAGCAAAAACAAGAACACAAAGCAGGAGTAATTTTGATGGTTTTAAAGGTAACACATGAGCAATTTACTTGGAGTGGCAGTTAAATACCACATGTAGGTAGGTATGCTGTACGCAATGGGAAAACTTTGGTTTAAGGAGTTTGTATGCACGAGTAGAATTCCATACTCGGTACAGGTGGAGGCTAGCAAAAGACTGTGAGCGACAAATCAAGAGAGGATAAGAGCCATAATCATGCATAGAGACATAAGAATCATTAATTAAAGCATAAGCGGTATCACAAGTTCAAAAACTAAGTGGTCATGGAGGCTATTTGTGACTGGTTTGTAGTCATAAACTTGGTGTGAGCATGCGCCAAGTCAACCAAATAAAACATTCGACAGAGAATACCATATATTGATGCTTTACTATGACAAGAACAACTCATGAATCTTTCAAAACATATTAATCGCTCTCATATATTTAAGGCTATTCGTGCTACTCAATAATCACAAGGATTTAAAACTAAAATAACATTTAGCATGGCATGAAAAAGTTCTAGCCACAGTCTATACAAGCTTCTACTAGTACTGTTATAAATTCTACGTCAAGCAACAATTTTATTTTCCCAACAAGAACCATACAAGATATGTTTAAAAAAAATAATCTTTATGATACAGCAAGCAAACATGAGAGTCTCAAATACTACTACTAAAACTAACCGCTCTGATAAGAGATGCATGCAAAACATGAGCTAAATAAATGCAGCA
Organism: Alopecurus myosuroides; assembly: GCA_028641055.1. Classification (NCBI taxonomy): domain Eukaryota; kingdom Viridiplantae; phylum Streptophyta; class Magnoliopsida; order Poales; family Poaceae; genus Alopecurus; species Alopecurus myosuroides. Next base: position 296,227,569 of record CM054061.1, read on the forward strand.
GCCAAACAGAGACTAAGAATACAACGTATTCTCATGAAAAAGCGGAGCGTTTCACTCTCCAATAAAAGAATGATGGGGTCCAACCAAGCTTATTATGAAAATAAAAAAACTGAAAACAAAAATAAAATACGCTCCAAGTAAAGCACATAAGGCGTGACCGAATAAAAATATAGTTTCACTAGAAGTGACCTAATAATTTGTTGATGAAGAAGGGGATGACTTGGGCATCCCCAAGCTTAGACGCGTGAGTCTTGTTGGAATTTGCTGGGATGTACCACCAGGGAATCCCCAAGCTTAGGCTTTTCACTCTTCTTGATCACATCATATCATCCTCTTCTCTTGACCCTTGAAAACTTCCTTCACACCAAAATTCTCACAATCTTCATTAGCAACGTTAGTGCAATCGAAATAATAACTTCATATGGTTCAGTTTCAACACAAGACTGACACTCAAAAACACATTAGCTACTTTCACAACTTCTATTAAAACTCTTTTTCTCAAAAGAACAGCAAAATAAAGAGATTAAGATGCAAATGCAATAATTGGCAGAAATCTGTCAAAACAGAACAGCAGGCAGAGATCGATTTTTTCGAAAATATTTTGTTCCTCGAATGAAAAAGTGGTAAACTAAGAAAACTTGCGTATATAGCCCAGGGTTAAGCACAAAAAATCTCAGGTCATTTCGAATTTTCTGTAATTTTATACGCAATTAACAGTGGATAGCAGAAATCTGTTTCCTGCGCAGAAATCCGAAATATAGTCTCAAACTTTCCACTAGAGACTTTACTTGGCTCAGCAAAAACACAAAATAAAAGATACAGAGGGGTTGCTAAGGAAATAGAAAACACCCAGGTGCAAAGCACACAAAAAAAATAAAGGAAAACTGAATGAAAACAGAGAAATAAAACGGGTTGTCTCCCGGTAGCGCTTTTTTTTAACGCCTTTGAGCTAGGCATAAAAAGCAAGAAAATGCTCACGTAAGAAATATGAGTTAAGAAAAAGAGAGCATCAAGAATCAAGTATAAAACGAATTTAAGTCTAACCCACTTCCTATGCATAGGAATCTTGTAAAGAAATAAATTAAAGAAGCTCAAAATAGAAATCATGGGAAGGTAGAACAAGAGCAACTTCAAATCTTTCAACAAAAAGAGAGGTGTTTTAGCAACATGAAAATTCCTACAACCATATTTTCCTCTCTCATAATAATCTCCTCCTCTTTATCATCAATATCCTCCTCTTTATCATCACTCTCCTCCTCTTTTCATCCAAAGAGCTTCCAGTTTCAGGAATTTCTTCTTCCATAGTTTCCTGCAAGGCATTAGTCTCTCCCTTTTGGGGAGAGAATCTATTAAGATAACTCATTATGTAGTAATTAAAATCCTTGTAATTATCACAAAAATATTCAAGTATAGTAGAAATATCATATTTACAAGGTGCATCATCAATACTTTCAAGCAAATAGACAATTTCGAATGCACCCTTCCAAGCAATAAATTCTTCAATTTGTTCCACATCATATAATTAATAATTTCCCTTAACATAAGAAGATATGGTAGCATCATCATTACACTCACATTGAAAAGGGGGGAGTGTTTATACCTCCTACAACAGCAAGATTTATCAAAGCAATAAGTGACATTATAAGTAGAGCACAAGTTTTTAGCATAGTCATGCAATTTATTATTTTGCTCCCATAAGTGTATCCCTTTTTGTGACAAGCGGTGTTCCTTATAATGTTTTTGTTGTTCATCTGTGAACCCAATTTGCCAATAAGATCTAGTTTCAAAGACATCAAACATTGATAGCAAGCATGATAAAGCAAAAAGATAACAACTAGAATAAGAACTTCACTTGAAAATACTTGAGTTGCTTTCTATGCTATAAAGTAAACTATTTTTTTTGTGTTTTTAATATAGAAAAGTAAAACAAGACAAAAATAAAAAGAATAATAAACAAAAAGAGGTTGAGAGTGAGATACTCCCCTTGCCATAAGACTTCCTTCTCCCCGGCAACGGCGCCAGAAAATATCCTTGATGCTTGCGTTGGGAGACCCCAAGTGGAGGGTGTGATGAGCACAGCGGTAGGAATTTTCCCCATAGTTAAGAACCAGGGTTATCAATCCAGTAGGAGAAAGAGGACCTTCTGAAGGTTGATGCCACTGACGGTGGTGCTGGTGCTTCACCGGTGTTAGCAACAACGTGGAACCTGCACACAACACAACCAAAATACTTTGACCCAACGGTACAGTGAGGTTGTCAATCTCACCGGTCTTGCTGAAAACAAAGATTAGACGTATAGTGTGGAAAATGATGTATGCTTGCAGTAAGTAAAGACATCAGGTATATGGTGTGGTTTGTTTAAAAGTGTGGAAAATGGACCGGGGTTCATGGGTTCACTAGTGGTGTCTCTCCATAAAAATAACATGCTGGGTGAACAAATTACAGCTGGGCAATTCACAAATAAAGGTTGCACCGTAGTGCACATTATAACATGAGGACTACTTTGATATTTAGTGCGGGCATTACAACAAACTACATAGACCGAAATCCATATGCATCTATGAATAATAATCCACCCCCAGGTTATCATCCGAACCGCCTGAGGTATTTAGTTACAAGCAACAGATAATCGCATTAAGCAATGTGTGTAATGTAAGCAATGATTATACACGTGGTTACTCTAACCGTTGTTTTCTCCCTAATGGAAACATCACATCCTCCCCCTTCACGTTTCTGTCACTCGTGCAAGGCAATAGGCATGAACCCACTATCAAGCATAAATACTCCCTCTTGGAGTCACTAGCAACTACTTGGCCAGAGAAACCACTAGCAACGGAAAGCATGCAAGATCACAAATAACATATGCAATAAAGACTATAATCAACTTGGCATAACGTCAATATTCATCGGATCCCAGCAAACACATCATATATAATTACATAAGATCAATCTCGATCATGATAGGCAGCTCACGATATCTAAACATGGAGGCATATGAGGAGGAGACAACCATCTAGCTTCTGCTATGGACCCGTAGTCCAGGGATGAACTACTCACACATCACTCCGGAAGCAGGCATGGTGATGTAGAAGCCTCCGGTGATGATTTCCTCTCCGGCAGGGTGCCGAAAAACAGCTCCAGAACCCTCCTGGTTTAGGGTTGACGACAACGGCGGCTACGGAACTTTTTCGTGATTTTTTATTAGGTGCTTAGCGTTTTCCATCCGGGGGAATAAATAGGCGAAAGGGGCAAAGGCGGTGTAGGCCAGGGGGCCCCACACCCATAGCTGGCGCGGCCAGGGGGACCCGCGCCACCCTATGGTGTGGCCCCCCTGTTGCACATCTCCGAATCCTCTTCGGTGTTCTCGATGCTTCCGGGGTAAATAGGCACTTCGGGCTTTGTGGGGTCCAATTCCGAGAATGTTTCCAGAATAACTTTTCTGAAACAAAAAACAGCAAACTAGCACTTGGCATCTTGTTAATAGGTTAGTCCCGGAAAACGTATATAAATGCTATAAATAAGGGAGAAAACATGTAGCAATTAGCATAATATGATCATGGAGCATCAGAAATTAGGGATACGTTTATGACGTATCAAGAAGCAAAGAAGGCTTTTGTAGATCTGAAAAGATTGATGTCAAGCAAAAGAATATTGGCCATACCCCAGGAAAGAGAGCCCATGTACTTGTATCTATCTGCAACTAATCAAGTGGTCAGCACGGTAATCATGGTAGAGCAACCCGAAGATGGGAAGACGCACGGAGTTCAGAGACCGATCTACTACCTCAGCGAGGTACTCTCACCGTGCAAGCAGCGATACCCGTACTACCAGAAACTCGCGTATGAGGTAGTCTTCATAGCTCGAAAGCTTAAGCACTACTTCCAGGAGCATATCGTCATGGTGCTAAACGACGCATCAATCGGTACAATAATGAACAACCCCATGGCATCCGGAAGAATCGACAAATGGAGCATCGAACTAGGCGCCTGGGACATAGTGTACAAGGGGCAAGACGCCCTCAAATCGCAGATAGTCGCATACTTTCTGTCGAAGTGGACAAAACTGCAAATCCCGGGACCGCCAGGATACTCATGCTCATGGATAATAAACTTTGGCGGATCCAAAATAAATGAAGGAGTAGAAGCTAGCGTCATATTGATATCCTCGAGAGGGGACCAACTCCAGTACGTCATGCGACTCGACTTCCTGCCAGATGACCCAACATCCAACAACGCGATGTCGTGTACGAGGCACTCTTGCACGGCATGAAGATGGCATTGTCCTGTGGCGTCACTCGACTAATGATTTACAAAGACTCCAACCTCATAATGCAGCAAACAATGAAGGAATGCGACACAATCGCGGATAACATGATTGATTATCGTGACATGTATAACCTGCTCGAGGGAAGCTTCCAAGCTGCGAAATAAGGCACGTTGCACGCTCGAGCAATGAGGAGGCCGACAGACTGGCAAACATCGGGTTGACCAATGCACCGATACCGCCAGGGGCCTACTTTGAGAAAATCAACAAGAGGTCCATCAAACTAAAGAAACCAACAGAGGTACCCACAGAAGCAGAATCAGAAGCAAGTAGACAAATCGCTCTCATCGCTCTAATCCATCACATCTCGCGACAAGTCTTCCTGGTCGAACCAGTTTGGACACACAAATATCTGGATTACATGCTCCGACGGTAGCTCCCAGGAGACGTCTCTGAAGCAAGAAAAATAGTACGACGTAGCAAATCCTTTTGGGTGATAAACAGCGAACTGTACAAGCAAAGTATTTCGGGAATCCTTCGGTGTTGGATCTCACCTGAAGAGGGAAAGGAGCTGCTCCGGGACATACATAAAGTAGACTGCGGGCACCATGCTAGTTGGAGAGCTATCATGGGAAAAGACTTCCGGGCAGGGTTCTAATGGCTTACAGCATTTAGGGATGCCAAGGACCTAGTCGAACAATGTGACGCCTGGCAGCAATTCGCACCTAAGCCACACATGCCAGCCACAGAGCTCCACATGATCCCACAGTCCTGGCCCTTCGCTCAATGGGGACTCAACATGGTGGGGCCACTTCCCAAAGCAACACCCAGAGGATACACGCATCTACTAGTGGAATTCGACAAATTCACAAAGTGGATAGAATCTGTCCTAGTCACATATCAACACGTGAAGTGCACCGTCAAGTTCCTCGATTCCATTGTCTGTAGATTTGATGTCCCCCACAACATCATCACAGACAATAGAACCAACTTCACAACCGAAGAAACACAAGCATTCTACAAAGCAAAGGGGATAACTCTCAATATCGCCTTCGTGGTACATCCCCAGACCAACAGTCGGGTCGAACAACCCAACGGCTTAGTTTCGAGTGTCCTGAAAAAGAGATTACTTGCCAGACTGGACGAAGCAGCTGGACACTGGGCAGGGGAGCTGCCATCCGTTTTGTGGAGCCTGAGAACGACTCCAAATAGATCAGTGGAGTACACGTCATTCTTCATGGTTTATGGGGTCGAGGCAGTTCTACCCGAAGATTTTTGATTCAACGCACCATGAGCCGTTTCCTACAGCGAAGAAACCTCCAATGCAGCACTCGCCAACGACATGGACGCACTCGACAAAGCTCGGGACATCGCACTCTCCAGATCCGCCGTCTACCAACAAGCACTACGTAATCACCATAGTCGCCGCATCCGTAGCAGATCTTTCATAGTAGGAGACCTGGTGTTGCGAATCAAGCAGGACATCCATCACAAGCTCGAGCCACCTTGGGAAGGACCCTTCATCATACATGAAGTTATCCCGGGAGGCGCGTACCGCTTGAAGAATCCAGAAACAGGCGGAATCTACCCCAACCCATGGAATGTTGCGCACTTACGCAAATTCCACCCCTAGAAGCCATTTTTCTACTCGCAAATAAGGTTCTTTCCAGCCACGTTGTAATTCGAACAAGTACATGTCTTCTCAGCCATAGCAATGAAAATATCCGAGTGCATATTTTCATTATCGACTGACCAAGTACATGCTAAACATGGTTACACCCCGACACACGGGGGCTATGCCAAACTAGCATAGAAACAAGAAACAATAGTGTATCCATAAAAACACGCCCACTTACAAGGTTACAAGGTACACACCTTAACACACCTTGATAGATCAAAAACTATATAAGGTACATACACCTTACACGAGAACGACCAAGTTATTAGCGACTAGCACTCTCCCGGAGCAACCGCTCCATCTCAGCAGCAGTTAGCCGAATAATACGCTCAGCAGCTGGTCGCACTACCTCATAATGAGGGCCAAAATCTATAGGAACCCCTTGGGTAACAGGCAGCTGCGCCACAAAATTGAAGTTCACATACGGATGACATGACCGCACAAAGGCCAAAGCACCCTGATCCCCACAGATCAGTTGATGGCACACGCACTCGTGAACATCTTCCACCCGACGAAAGATCCTCAACAATGCGCTCAGTCGATTGGGTACAACGGCCAAAGGATACAAAGCCCGATGTACCGAAGACAGCGTCTCTCGGCAAGCCTCGACAAACAGTTGAACTTGGCGCACCCGATACTGCAAAGTTTCAAGGATGAAACCTCTGCTTCTATCAGACCATAAGTTACAAGCATGGGTGTTTGCATCACTAGACTCGCAAGCATTCTGTTATTCACCCATTGCCCTTCAGATACCATGTGAGGCTCGAAGACTGCAGGCACAAAGGAGACGTAAGCACAAAGAAAATCACACCAAATTGACTTGGGGTCTTTGGAACTTACACAACAAACTTTTGGCGATGCTGGCCAATTCCTCCATGACGAATTGCTCGCGTTCAGCAGCAAGTTTCTACTTGGATTTGGCAACATCCGCCACATCCTGCAAAGCCTTTAGCATGCGCTCGCCATATGCAACACGACCATATAGAGTAGAGAGCATACTTGCATCTGTGAACAACGATGCGACGGGAGGTGTCGGAACGCTCGAAGACCCTGCACCGAACTCGACAACCTGCAAAAGACGGAAAACATACAAGCTATTCAGTCACCCGACAGAAGATCACTCGACGTTCGCATCAAAGACCACTTTGGAGTGCCCGGGGGATATCCCCATCGGGAGAACACAAATTAAAGCAAAGAGAAATTACGGAGAAGCACTTCAAACCCCAACACTTAGAAAGCAAACACAAAATATTCCAGGCACACACTCAAGGTTCATTACAAGACCGGAAAACCAAAGAATCACTATTGTCCACTCTAAGGAACAACATATTTTCCAGAAGCAGCCCCACTCGCAGAAGGTCTGGCGCTAGGGGCGCGAGACACTACCTTTGACAACATCTTGGCCAGCTTCCCAGCGCGGTCGGAAAACTGTTTGAGTGCTACGCTATTTCCCGCGTCATCTCTGGGAGGCACCGAGTACGCATTCTCCAAATCAACTTGGACGTTGTTCGCCAACGCAAATTGGATCTCCGTCTTTGCGCCACACTTGGTCTGAGCAAGGGTGTAGCCGCGGATAGGATCTCCCTCGCTAAGGAAAGCTTGGATGAGGCCCTCCGTAGTTGAAGGAACATGCTTCCCCCAAAACAATCGTTGGTGCAGTAGAGATAGCACTTGCGAAGCATCGCCGATGGGAGAGGCACCCTTCATCCCATGCCCCTACAGCTGGTTGTACACGTCCATTACAGCATCGACCCTAACTTGCCAAGGAATTGCCAAACCAACTCCAAGCGCATCGGCCAAAAATCGAGAAGTTACGAGAAAGAAAGCAACTGGAAAAATACGACGAAGTTTGGCGAGTGAAGTACCAGATAGGGCCTCGGCCACCAGACGAAGAGCATCAGTCAACTCATTGTCATGAGCCGTGCCTACAGCCTGCAGCTTCCTAAGGTCCTCCTGGGACTTCACGAGTCGATCAGCATCATCCTTTCGAGTGGACTCCAACTCCTTCTCAAGGTCCTTGACCCGCTCATAGGCTCCAGCCTTCTTGGTGTTAGCGGCGGCAGCCTCATCTAGAAAAAAGAGTAAAACTTGCTAAGGAAAAGGGGAAGAAAAGGGACTCCACTCGCGAAACACCACAAAAATTACCTCTCAAAGATCAAAGATCTTGGAGAAGCTGATCACGCTCCTGACGAAGAGCGGCGCATTCCGCCTAAGGGACTACGAGATGACGCCCCAAAACGGCTAAGGGCTCGAAGACATCCTACAAGAAGAAAGAGTTAGGATTAGTACAATGCTGCTTGAGTTTATACCCAATTGTAAACAGTCGACTATAGACTCGGGGTCTACTCCCATCGGGAGCACTGTCGTGCACCCGATAAGAACGAAACACAAACCAACTAAGAACTGAAAAGACAACTTGAGTCTATGACCGACTATAAACAGTTGACCACAAACTTGGGGGCTACTCCCATCGGGAGCACTGACGTGCACCCGACGAAGGAAACATAACTACTCAAGGAAGAAGTTTACCTTGCCATTCAGGGTCGACAAAGGGTCGGGTGAACTACCCGAAACCTCTTTGCTTGTATATGCTATGGCATCCCTCGGATGAACAACCGCAAAGCTAGGCATCACGCACTCAGAAGCATCAGCTCCCTTCGCAGGGCTGGGATGCTGCCGAGGAGGACTCGGAACTTTGTCAGACTCCAAAACAACTCCCTTCTGCTTCGCAGATTGGGCCGAGGAAATGAATTGATCCTTGACGAGCACTCGAAGTCTAAACAAATGTTAAGGAAGAACAAGACAACTACTCGATATAAATAATGCAAGAAACATCCTCATCGTCCACATCCTCGTTGAAATCATCTAAGTTCCATGCGGTTGGAACTTTCGGCTGCTGGAACGCGGGCGGGAGCGTGCTCAAAGGAGTTGCCCAAATAGTAGGAGGGTTAACCTCTTCGACCGTCTCCTGGCTCAGGGAGTTGTCCATGCAAATCACCTCATCCTTATCGCGTCTGCGACGCTTACCATGGAGAAGTGGGGGATCTTCCTCTTCTTTCTCCTTATCGGGCTCTTCCCGCTCTTCACTCGACTCCGCATTCGCAACACTAGTGTCTAGAAGGTGATGTCTACGCACGCTTCTATTCTTGTAGACAGTGTTGGGCCTCCAAGTGCAGAGGTTTGTAGAACAGCAGCAAGTTTCCCTTAAGTGGATCACCCAAGGTTTATTAAACTCAGGGAGGACAAGGTCAAAGGTATCCCTCTCAAGCAACCCTGTAATTACGATACAAGCAGTCTCTTGTGTCCCCAACACACCTAATACAATTGTCAATTGTATAGGTGCACTAGTTTGGCGAAGAGATAGTGAAATACAAGTGATATGGATGATTATAAGTGATAATAGAGATCCGAAATAAAACTGGGAGCAAGCAAACATGTAGCAGAACTGATTGTAAACAGTGTTTTTAATGCTTAGAAACAAGGCCTAGGGATCATACTTTCACTAGTGAACACTCTCAACAATATTACATAATTGAATGCATAAATATCTCTCTTCACTACGCTACTCCGAACCACTCTCCGGTCGGATAATAAATACCAATCATTGCGTAGGGCTGCAAAATACACTCCTTAGAGTTCGCATTTCTCCATCTAGGTAACCCCCACGCTATCACCATGAGAACTAGATGGTTCCAAACAAACACCACAATTTCATAGGGTCATCCAACACAAAATATAAATATCATGCTAAACCACACGGTGCACACATTGTCACCTTTACATCGTGATCAAAGTGTCTATGGAAATATCATAACAAAGACACTTGAGTAGCATAACAGATGAAGAGTAACATCTACTTATTCAACTAGATTACAAAGCTCATGATCACATAAAGATCACACCATGGGAGAGAGAGAGATGAAAAACATAACTAAACGTAGAGCCCTCAGTCCCGGGGGAGAACTACTCCCTCTTCATCATAGGAGATAACAAGGATGATGAAGATGGCGGTGGAGTCGATGGATATGGCTCCAGGGGCACTTCCTCGTCCCGACAGGGTGCCGGAACAGAGATTTATGTCCCCCAAAACTTGTTGGTGGCGGCGGCCGAGCTAAGGAACTTTTCATGCAAGGAGGCCGATATATTTAGGGTTTATGCCTCGGGGGGACTTTATAGGCAAAAGGGCGATGTCGGTGGGCGCCCAAGGGGGCCACACCACTAGCTGGCGCGGCCAGGGGTAGCCCACACGAGCTTATGGTGTTGTGGCTCCAGGGCCCCCCTCCGAGTCTCCTTTGGACTATGTTGACGTGTCGTAGATTCTTAGAATTTTGGTTTTTGTTACGTCCAACTCCGAGGTTATTTCCAGAACAACTTTTCTGAAACCAAAAACAGCAGAAAACATGAACTGGCTCTGTGGCATCTTTTCAATAGGTTAGTCCATGAAAACATCGGAAAAACAAAGGAAAACATGTGAAAACATAAAGGTATTGGATACAAAACAAGAATGGATCATAAAAAATTATAGATATGTTTGAGACATATCAAGCATCCCCAAGATTAACTCTTGCTCGTCCTCGAGTAGGTAAGTGATAACAAAATAATTTTTGAGGTGACATGCTACCGTCATAATCTTAATCATCATATTTGTAAAAGCATTTCTAAAGCCGAGATCATAGTGCTCTAAACACATGCATGGTAGATATAATTCTAACAATGAAACTCCACAATCATGTTGCAATATGAAAAGTAACACAAACAAAAGATCATGAATAATAATGAATTTGAAAGTTATATGTTTGTTTCGAATAATAAGAAAGCATAGTAAAGTAGTATTCAGCTTGTCCTTAAGAGTGGAGAAAAACATAAATGCCAGGACACCTTCAAAGTTCAAGTGGTGACTAAAACAAATAGTTTGAGAGAAAGTAATAACATGGAACGAATCAATCAATAATAATCTTTGTGACAAATGCACTTTAAACTAAGAATGGAAACTACTCTCTCTTAACTGTGCATAAAGTTAGAAGATGGAGACTCCACATAAAAGTAAAAGAGAGGCCCTTCGCAGAGGGAAGGAGGGATTAACTCATGTGCTAGAGCTTTTTATTTTATTAAAACAGCGATATTAAAAACATTTTTTTAGAGAGGTGTATGTTTATGTCAACGAATAGAAAATAGACAATACAATACATCACAAGTCAACTAGACTTCACAAGAGTGGCTCCCATAGAAGGACGCAACTGGGGTAGAAGATCATCCTTGTTTCTCTTTTGTTTACACGATTATGCTTTGACTAATAAATCAGGGGCAAAAATAGTGAAGATAATTTGTATTAATTAAGTTTGGGGTTGGGCACCCCGCTTCCATCTCTTCTAGTGATTGTATAAGAGTATGATGCCACTAGTCCAGGTGTGTGAAGTCCAATCAACAAGCGAGAGAAAGATTTTGTATGTGCGTCCTCATGAGCTAAAACAGGGGAACAAAACAGGTGTAATTTTGATGGTTTTAAAGGTAACACATGAGCAATTTACTTTGGAGTGGAGGTTAAAAACAAGATGTAGGTAGGTATGGTGGACACATTTGGCACACTTTGGTTTTTGGGAGTTGGATGCACAAGTAGAGGTCATTCTCAGTATAGGTGGAGGCTAGCAAAGACTGAGAGCGACAAATCGAGAGAGCATAATGGCCATAATCATGTATAGCGACAAACATATTATTGATCAAAGTATACATGGCATTGCAAGTCAAAAACTAATTGATCGTGGAGGCTATAAGTGACTGGTTTATAGTCATAACATGGTGTGAGCATGCGCCAAGTCAACCAAATAAAGCATTCAAAGGAGAATACCACAATATTATGCTTTGATATGATAAGGGCAACGCATGATTCTTTCAATGGCACATTAAGCACTTTCAAATGTTTAGTGCAAGTCATGCTACATAAATGATTACTAGGAATAAAATTAGAGTAACATCCAACATGACATGATAAAGTCTAGCCACAGTCTTAACATGCTTCTATTTGCACCATTATAAGCATGAAATATTTTACTCATCTCCAACACCAATTAACTTGTTTGAAAGAACTCTCATAGATTATATTCATAAAATACAAGAGAGATAATCATATATAAGTCAATAAAACTAACAAGCTCCGAACGAAATACGAGTGGAAAAAAAGGGCTAAACGCAATACTAGCAAAAAGTGAACACTCACATAACAATAAGAATGAAAACTAGAGTGTTCTAAGAAATGAAAACGGAGCGTGTCTCTCTCCCACACAAGAATTCTAGGTTCCAACTAAGTTTCTTGCAGCAAGGAAAACAAAATAAAACAAAATTCAAATAAACAGACGCTCAAAGTAAAGTGCATATGATGTGACCGAATAAAATATAGTTTCACTAGAAGTGACCTGATAAGTTGTTTATGAACAAGAGGATGCCTTGGGAATCCCCAAGCATAGACGCTTGAGTCTTCTTGGAATTTTCTGGGATGAACCACGGGGGCATCCCCAAGTTTAGTCTTTTCCCTCTTCTTGATCACATTATATTATCCTCTTCTCTTGACCCTTGAAAACTTCCTTCAAACCAAACTCAAAGTAATTCTCATTAGAGGGTTAATGAACAATCAAAATACACATGTTCCCCTTGGAAACAAGAATTATTAATAATTTTTAAACATTATCTACATCCACTGGCGTTTTGTGGAGCAAAGAAATTCACTTGACATAGTAAAAGACAAAATGCAAGTAAAAAAGGCAGAATCTATCAAAATCAGGACAGTCTGTAAAGACAAATTTTTTTGGGGCAGTTAAGTTGCTCAAATAAAAAAACATAGAGCTAGAAAAATGTTTTGGAATTAGCTAAAGAATAAGCACAAAAAATTTCAGGTCATTTTGATCTTTGTGTGAACGATTTTATACGGTGGACAGCAGAAATCTGTTTCCTGCGCAGAAATCCAAAACTAACTTCAACTTTGACTAGAGACTTTACTTGGCACAACAAATTCAAGAAAATAAAGATACAAAGGATTTGCTATAGAAGTAAACAACACCTTGATTCAAATTAAATAGAAGAAAACAATGCAAAAATAAAAACATGGGTTATCTCCCAAGAAGTGCTTTTCTTGACGCCTTTTAGCTAGGCATGATAATTTAAGAAGATGCTCACATGAGAAATATTAATTGAAGAAAAAGAGAGCATCAAGATTAAAATGTAAAACAAATTTAAGTTTAACCCACTTTCTATGAAAAATAATATTGTAGAAAAACAAGTCAATGAAGCACAAAGTGGCTAGCATAGGAAGACAAAATAAGTGCAACTTCAGAAATTTCAACATATAGAGGGGAAACTTAATTTTGTTGAGATCCATGAAACTATGTTTCCCTCTCTCATAATAGCTTTCAGTAGCATCACGAATAAAATTAACAATATAACTATCACATAAAACATTCTTATCATAAGACACATGCATAAAAGAATTTTTACTCTCCATATAAGCATAGTCATTCTCATTAATAGTAGTGGGAGGAAATTCAACAAAATAGCTATCATTATTATTCTCATGACCATAATTATCAAATATAGGAGGCATATTGTAATCATAATTAGTTTTATCCTCAATAGTAGGTGGACTGAAAATATCATATGCATCATTGTAATCATCATAAAGAACTCCAACATGATAGACAAGTTCTATATTAGGGAGATGGTTTTGGGTAATCCCTCCATAATTATGGCAAGTTTCATACATATAATTGTAATTATGGCCTATGTTATAATATTCTTCATAAGTATCAAAGACTGGGGGGGCGTAATATCATCATTAGAAATAGAATATTTATCTTCCAAAGTGTGTTCATTTGTAAAGATATCATCATTTTTACTAGAAGGAGATGTATCAAACATATAATCATCAGTAGAAAAAGGATTTTCAAACACATGATCCACAAGATCAGGGCATTCCATATCATCAGTGGAAGGAACGTGGATGGTACTAATAATACAACAATTATTATCATCATTTTCAGAATTGGTACCAAAGATATTTTCAATATCAAAAGTAGTGTGTTTCTCCCAATCATGATCACTTTCATAAAAACAGGCACAGGAAAATCATCGAGTTCAGACTCATCAACAAAAACTATAATAGGAGCAACATGCTTAGGGGAAGATAATGTTACCTCTATCCTTTTACTCCTCCTCTTCTTCTTCTTCTTCTTCTTCCCCTCTTTAGGAGGGAGAGGCTTAAAAGAGAGCTTCTCCACATACCGTGGTTTATTGTTAGAAACAATAGAAAGAACTTTGGAGGATTCCTCCTGTTCATTAATAAGAACAAAACTCATATAAGTCCTTTCATATCTTGGTAAAGTTTCATCTTTGATAATATTTTATATGTAGGTATTTGCGTGGCAATTATTAACACAATAAAGATGACAACCATGCAGGACACTATTCATTTCAAAAACACTCATATCTACCAAAGAAGTTTTTCTTGATAACTCTTCACCCTAAAAATAATGTAATTTCATCACGCTGATTAGGTTTGATCATGTCATCACAATACAAACTTGTAGTACTCATTGGATTCGAAAGGTAATTAATATGGCCTAAGCATTGAAAATTGAAATGACCCACTTTATAGCAAAGTTCACAAATAAAAGGATAAAGGGCACAAACTTTTTCACCAAGATCATTAAGAGCCCTATGCCACATTCTAGTTTTTCATTCCTATGATGGATACAATATTCTTCTTCGATTTGATTCTTTTCACAAGGTCTAAGTGCTCCACAAAATTAACATGCTTATAAAAAATAGTACTTTCATAAGTTTGAGCATGTTCATTGCAATCATCAATAACAATTTCATTTTTCATGCAAGTGTCTTTAAAAGGTTCATGATATATGTCCCGATTTTCTTTAGGAACATTAATATAAAAATCAAAGGATCTATACCAACCAACAATCATTTGAGGATCAAGACCATACTTAGCACTAAGGTCTTGAAAATCAGCAGTTTGAGTGAAAGACTTAATGCAATCATACTCATAGTTTATACCTGATTATTTACCTTTGTCATTATTCCAATATTCATTATTGGTTTGAATTGTTTCAAGAAAATCCCATTTAGCTTCAACCTTCTTACTTGAGAAAGAACCCTCTTAACATGCATCTAGATAATCCCTGTAATGTCCTGAATGCCTTGCATAAAAATTAGTAACAATTATTTCCCCATGAAGCTCATGGTTAGGACATTTGAGTATTAATGTCTTGAGTCTACCCCAAAATTGAGAATTGATTTCTCCATCACGAGGCCAAAAATTATAAATGTAATTCCTATCTAAGTACAGTTCATGAGAAGAATAAAATTTAGAGTAAAATAGAGATTCAAGCTCCTTCCACTCCAAATGATGAGGAACATCTAGTAGCTCATACCACTCCCTTGCATTGTCCTTAACTGACAAAGAGGATAGACCTCTCTTAACTTGGTCCATAGAAATACCTACACACTTGAACAACTCGCATAATTCATGTATAAAGAGTAAATGATCACTAGGATGGACAGTTCCATCTCCAAAGTAGCAGTTGTTCATGACAAGTTCACCATTTTTCATTGGTATTTTAAAAGGAATACTTTTAGCAGGAGGATTTAAAATATCACAAGCATCATTAGATTTATCACATATGTGAGATAAAGTATCATTAGAGAAAAATTTATCCTCTAAAGCTGGGAAACTAAAAAGATCATTTTTATAAAAACTAGCTTCCCCAAGATTAGACTTTTCCATAGCATTAGAAATAATGGCATCTAAAGAATTAATGCTACTAATAACCACTATTATGTAAACAAAATTCCATATGTTTTTTTATTTTTCTCTTCAAAAGCATCATGTCCTAATTCGAGATAAATATTATAGAGATATCTTATATTTTTGTTGTTTTCCATTAAGTCTAAAGATAAAAACGAGGAACAAGTAAAAATAAGCCTAACTAGTGAAAAAAAACAAAAAAAAATATATAATTGCAGAATCTAAAGGAAATAACTTCGAGCACTCACACCCGAGGATGTGAGTACCTTTTACCTTATGTCCTCGGCAACTGCGCTAAAAAAGAGCTTGATGTCTACGCACGCTTCTATTCTTGTAGACAGTGTTGGGCCTCCAAGTGCAAAGGTTTGTAGAATAGCAGCAAGTTTCCCTTAAGTGGATCACCCAAGGTTTATCGAACTCAGGGAGGAAGAGGTCAAAGGTATCCCTCTCAAGCATCCCTGCAATTACGATACAAGAAGTCTCTTGTGTCCCCAACATACCTAATACAATTGTCAGTTGTATAGGTGCACTAGTTAGGCGAAGAGATAGTGAAATACAAGTGATATGGATGGTTATAAGTGATAATAGCAATCTGAAATAAAAATGGCAGAAAGCAAACATGTAGCAGAACTGATTGTAAATGGTGTTTCAATTCTTAGAAACAAGGCCTAGGGATCATAATTTCTCTAGTGAACACTCTCAACAATAATAACATAATTTAATGCATATATATCTCTCTTCACTACGTTACTCCGAACCACTCTCTGGTCAGATAACATACACCAATCATTGCGTAGAGCTGCAAAAATAACTCCTTAGAATTCGCATTTCCCCCATCTAGGTAACCCCCGCGCTATCACCATGTGACCTAGATGGTTCCAGATAAACACCACAATTTCATAGGGTCATCCAATACAAAATATAAATATCACGCTAAACCACACGGTGCACACACTGTCACCTTTACACCGCGATGAAAGTTTCTACGGAGATCTCATAACAAAAGTACTTGTGTAGCATAACAGATGAAGAGTAACATCTACTTATTCAAATAGATTACAAAGTACATTATCACATAAAGATCACACCATGGAGAGAGAGAGATGAAACACATAGCTACAGGTAGAGCCCTCAGCCCTGGGGGAGATCTACTCCCTCCTCATCATAGGAGACAACAACAACGATGAAGATGGTGGTGGAGTCAATGGAGATGGCTCCGGGGGCACTTCGCCGTCCCGGCAGGGTGCCAAAACAGAGATTTCTGTCCCCGGAAACTTGTCGATGGCGGCGGCGGAGCTACGGAACTTTTCATGGAAGAGGACCGATATATTTAGGGTTTATGCCTCGGGGGGACTTTATAGGCAAAAGGGCAATGGCGGTGGGTGCCCGCGCGAGCCTACGGTGTGGTGGCTCTAGGGCCCCCCCTCCGGGTCTCCTCTGGAGTATGTTGACGTGTAGGGAATTTTAAGACTTTTGACTTTTATTTCGTCCAATTTCAAGGAAATTTCCAGAACAACTTTTCTGAAACTAAAATGAGCAGAAATAAAGAACTGGCTCTATGGCATCTTGTCAATAGGTTGGTCCACAAAAACGTCTGGAAAACGAAGGAAACATGTGAAAACATAAAGGTATTGGATAGAAAACAAGAATGGAGCATCAAAAATTATAGATACGTTTGAGACGTATCAGAGGGGCGTCGAAGTTACTCGCAAGTAAATCGGAGCTTCCCCCGTCCGTGGTAGAAAGCGGCTGGTAGCACTTCGCCCCCTTTTAGTTCTAAAGAAGGAAGGAAAAATACTCGGTCAGAAAGAGACTCGAAAAGAAGAATTCACCTCGCTCGGGGGATGCTCTGAGTCGAAAGGTTCGAAAGGAGAATACGTCGAAAACATATCTCCTTTTCCGAACACTTTCCTTATGGTTTGCCTCTAAACTTGTGACTTTTGGATACCACTAACACGGACTAACGCTGTTTTCAGCAGAATTACTTTGATGTCTCGTTTTGATGCAGAAAAATTAACTTTCGAGAAAATGCCCAGAAAAGACCCCATTGGACTTATAACACCAGAAGACCCCGGGAGCCAGAAGGAGACCCAGAGAGGGGCCAGGAGGGTGCCAAACCAACCCTAGGCGCCCCCCTAGGCCGCGCCACCTGGTGGTGTGGGACCCCAGGCACCCCATCGGGCTCCCCTTTTGACTACTTATGCCCCGTAAACCTAAAACACGAGGGGGTTTGTCATATTCCACAGAAACACAACAGAGCGCCTCGGCCATCCCGAAACTCAATTCGGAGATCAGAAGTTCCTGTTTTGGCACCCTGCCGGGACGGGGATTCGAAGGAGATCATCGCCATCGACACAACAACTCCTTCTCCATCAACCATCCATGATTCTCCCGTCCATGTGTGAGTAAACCCCGCTGTAGGCTGAGAGGTATGGAAAGGATTTGTCGTGGGATAATCACGGCAGACGTTACCAGGGGTAACTTACTTTGGGGCAAATCAACTCTGGTGTTTGGGAGAGGGTTTAGCTCAGGGGAAATCATGCTATCATTCGATCTGGTAGCTCTGGCAGTAATGTCGCCGAGTCTCCAATCTAGGGTTACTATTATCAACTCGTGTACTGCAGGATGTTCGAATATTTGGTGAAGCTCTGTGTTTCTAACCCTAGGAGCCGGTTTATATCTTACCCGGCTCCCTGGCTTCCTATACAAGATACACCCGGAATCCTACCCGTAAATCGCACACAACCCTAAGTTTCCTAATCCTATCCCCTAAAGTATGGGTTACAAGGCCTACTCTCCTTCTTGGGCCTTCTAGAAACTCCTCCTCCTTGAGCCGGGTCTTGCGCGATTCCCTTCGGGCCGGGATTCACCTTGGTATTAGCCTACCGGGTTATCATCCCTCCATCAGTAGTCCCCAGAATAGCTTGGGCTTCTCGGGATCATCCATGAAGCGCACGCTATTCCCTGCAAAACAATAATCATTCAAATTCATAAAGTACCGGGTTAGAGTGCTTTGATAGTAGCTAGGCCTTACTTCGTGGGCGGTCCATATAATAACCCGGTTTTCCCGAGTCAAACACCATTTTCCTAGGTCAACACTCCGAGGAAACGTGGCAAGACCCGACATCAGCATCACTACTGGTTAATCTGGATATCACGCTCGCAATCAATCGTGATCTCTATCCGGATATCCCGCAACGGATATTTTGGTGCTTATCCCCAAATTTCCGGGCCGGATCTTTTTTTCCCTCAAAAATTTCGCCTACCGCCCAAACCTGGGAATTTCCTCCCGCACCTATAAATAGTGCTCGGGGGCTAACCCTAAATCTCACTTGGTCATTTCTCATCTTCCTCCTTTCTTCTCGCACCACCTCCGCGCCCACAAGCCCAACCCGAGCTCGTGCCGCCGGAGTCGCGCCGCCGCCCGCGAGGACACCACCGGAGTCGCGCCGTCGCTGCCAGGTCGCCACCGTCCGCGCCCGCAAGCAAGCCTCCAATCGGGCCGCCGGAGACCTCGAGACGCCGCCGCCGCCGCCGCGTATTTACTTCTCCAATCCTTCCGGTAAGTCCTTCCATCTCTTAGATCTAGATCCCCTTTCCTTGATTTCACGCGTATACTTGGGATCCAATCTTATCCTCTAGCTTTCCGCTATTCCCCCATTGGTTTGGCATGCCCTTGCAATTCCTAACTCCACATCTTTCCGCGGCTCGCACTTAGTTAATTCCATGTCTATGCCCCTTAGCACATTCCTCAATTGCAATCTCATGTTTTTCTCCATGCGTTCTTGAATAGATCTACTTGCTAAATCTCGCAAATACTTAGTACCTTCGCTTTTTCTTCCTCTCATTAAATCGGATAGCTGTATTCTCCGGGTTTCTCGATATTCACACCTTGAATTTTGCCTCTTTTTAGATCTACACGCCATGGATCCTAAGGCCAGCGCCAAGGCAAAGGGCAAAAACCAGGCCGGCAAGCCAAAGCCGGGTCAGTCGATTTCGGCCAACTGGGCAAAATCGACTGTCACGAAGGCCAAGCTGGACGAGCTGGCCGAGTCGGGTGTTCTTCCCTCCCGGTCTGACATCCACTGGAGGATACCCGGAGAGGAGACCCGGACTTCTCCAGGCCTAGATGAGGTAGTGGTTTTCGTCGAGCACGTGATCCGGGGTTTCCGCCCCCTAGGTTATCCTTTCTTCCGGGAGCTCCTGGACCACTACAAGCTCCGAGTATTCGATATCGGTCCCAACTCCATGCTTAATATCTGCCATTTCATAGTCTTATGTGAAGCCTACCTATGCGTTCCTCCCAACCTAGCTTTGTTCCTCGAGCTCTTTCAATGTAAGCCATGCCGAGAGAGTGGCGATGGAGCCCTCCTAGTTTGTGGAGGAGTCTCAATCCAGAGGCGGAAAAACTCCATGATGCCGACTCTGAGTCTCCATTCACACGTCAAACACTGGCAAAAAAACCTACTTTTACTGCCAAGATACTTCTTTACCCAGCGAGAAGCCATTGTCGGGTTTCTCCAATGATACCCTTACTTTGTCCGATAACCTCAACTCCTTTGCCTCTGAGGCCGAGAGGCAACCTATCCAGCCCCTCCTTCAGAAGCTTGTTGTGCTCTCCGCCCAAGGTCTCCTCGGGCTCAATCTGATAAAAACTTGGGTAAGCTGCCGGATTCAGCCCAACAACATCCGGCCGAAAATCATGTGCCACTATTCCGGTCACCTAGCCGACTCTCTCCGATACTCGGAGAAAAATTACCCGGCTGGTGATATGAACAAGATCATGAAGACTTTCTTAGCCGAGAAACTTGACGCTATCAAGAATATAGCCGGGCTTAACCCCTTCACTCGCTCTAACCCGGCTCCTCCAGTAAGAACCGGCTTAATCTTTTTATCCGACTGATACCCCTTATGTATATATACTAACCTTTGTCTCTACATTGCTTAATCAGGATGATGATGCGTTCTGGAAGATAGTCACCCCTCCCCCTTCAGAAAACTCGGAGGAGGACGAGGAGCCGGCTGATAGCGATGAAGGTAAGTACGGGTCTCCTGTTTATAGCTTATTCATTAACTAATTTAGACCAACTTGTTCCCTTTACCGACAATGCTCCTTACTCACCAGAGCTGGAGGACAAGGAGGACACCCAGTCGGACGAGAGTGTGGCTGAGCCAGAGGTGGAGATTGGAGCGAAGAGGAAGACCCGAGGTGTCGTTTTCAAGGTGCCCTACTCCTCCATTGCCTCCAAGCCATACTCGTACGACAATATGTGCGAACTTAACCAGCGTCTAACCGATTCCTCGTACTTGAAGGAACCCGCCCCGACAAAACGAAGGGTAACCCGGAATTCCCCGGGTGACGATCATCTTCACCCGGGTATTCCTTCATCACCCGCTCGCCGAGCCGGTACTCCCAAACTTATACATCCTATATACCTCGGAAATTTCCATCTCCAAACCATCCCTTAGCCGGCCAACTCCGGGTCTCACTCTCTGACTCTTTATCAGCATCTTCTGGGTCCAGCAACGATCTCCCACCGGATTTCGTCGTGAATACCGGGTAAGTCACTTTCCTTGCTAATCAATACACTACTATTATTCGCGTCTTTCGTTTATTATATGCTAACTGCTTCTTTTTCTTTCTCAGAGCCAAGGTCACAGTTAGTGACCCTGAAGACATGAACGTAGACAATCCGGCTATGGAAGACCCGGAGGTTGTTATGCAGCCCGCAGCTGTCGGCGCAGAAGAAGAACAGGAAGATTTGCTGAAAGACCCGGTTGAGCAGGGAGCCGAGTTTCCCCTGCCAGGAGACGAGGACATCGAGTTCCTGGGATCACGGAGGGGTGACCCCACTCCTAACACCCAGGCAACCCGGATCAACTCCCCCAAGCAGGAAAGGACCCCGCCCCCGGGTAACCAGAACCCCAGCTCCTCCAGGCCGAAACTCGGCGATCTTGATTTTGAAGGGATGTTAACTGAGCTCTTCTCTCTGAAGACCACTGAAAGGGATATCCTTGAGTCCCTAGCAGCTGAGCACCAGGTAACTTAACCAATGTTACTTATGTATTCATCCAGTACCCAAGTTCCGAGTTAACTATATCAAGTTTACTCGGTACTTCCATAGCTGTATAACCTTTCAAACCCGGTTTTACCCTGCATTCGACTGACTTTTCCTTGTCTACTTCCGCAGGCACACGTGACCCGGTCTGAGGAGATGTTGGCAAAAACCAACGAGCTCCTCCAGGACGAGACCAAGCTGCGAGAAGGGCTGGAAGCCGAGGTGAAGGACCTTGCCAAGGATGTCAAGAAATACTAGAAACGATCCCAAAATGCTGAGGGCACGCTGAAGAGAATTACGACCCAGATTGCCGACACTTACCGCTCTCTGCTTGGTAAGAGATCCTAACTTTACTGAATATAACCCGGATTTCTCGTTCTGCAAGGTTTGTAACCCGGATCTCGTTGCTTTAATTTTTTCTGGTATCCTGTAGCTCCGGGTGAGGAGGCTATGGATGAAGATGATGTTGAGAAGCTAAAGACACTGAAGGCCGTGATCCGGCAATTCTCTGTGGGGACCAAATGGACCCTGGAGGCTTTGAAGTGGGCTGGGGCTTGTGGCGGCACGGACAAGATGCTCGAGGCGTGCTCGACTATCCCCGCCTGGATTGAGAACTAGAAACGTTCAGCGTGTCGAGTTGGGGTAACCCGCGGGCTTGCTCTGACCAAGGCCTATTTTCCTAGGCTTGAGCCGGCAACGCTCGTGAACGGGTTCCCCGAGTTTAACAATGACGGCTCAAGGTTCACTGGCAAGGACTACAAGTCTATCCATGCTCAAGTGCGTCATTCGGCAAGCTTGATAGCCAACAATCTGGATGTGAGCAAGCTCACCCCGCCCTACAACGCTGATGACAAACCGGTCCCGTCTGATCTCCCCAAGCCCTTCGACATGCTGGCCCGGTGGAAGGAGGAAATTGCCAAGAAGAAAGCTGAAGCCGAGAATGCGCCATCCACATCTACTCCGGCTGTTCCTCCTCCAGCTCGCGCTGCTGCCGCAACTGACCCGGACATGGAGGCCGGGAGAACACAGAGGAGCATGCTGAAGACCCGACCGCCAAGGACACTGCTGATGACTCGGCCATGGATGCCGAGTGAAGTTTTACTGTTTCTCGCCCCAAAACACTTATTCGGCCAATGGGCATTATGTAATATGCCTGATACAATTATTCTTTTAATAGTGCGCCTGTGCACTTTTGATACTATTTCCGTGGTTTGTAATACGTTTAAACTTTAATAGCTTTTGGTGGCCCTTTTGGCCATCCACCTCGATATGATGTTTTCCAATCTCATACTTTTTGTCGCGTTTTTGATATTTTCTCTTCTTTTTTTTCTCATCCGTGAGACTCGGTTTCCGGGTCTCAGGATCATTGACTGGTTGAACTTTTTGCTTTTCAAGTCCCCAAGCCCCGAAATCACTAAGAGTCGGGTTTTTGGGTTTCAAGCTTGATGGCTAGCAACTTATTGCTTTTTTTCAAATTCCCAAGTCCCCAAGTCCCCAAGACTCGGTTTTTTGGGTTTTGAGCTCAATAGCTAAATAGTTTGTTGCTTTTCTCAAATTCCCCAGTCCCCAAGACCCAAATTTCCGAGTCTAGGGATTAGTGGTTTTTAAGAAAAAGCTACCTGTTCTTGCCAGGGCCCAAAGTATATATCTTCCCATAAATTTTGAAGCCATGCTTAATACATTGTGAGTTTCCAGCCGTAGCCTTTTACTCCGCATAATTTGTGGTTTGGATGACCCTTTTGATCCTCTTTGTTGTAAGCCGGCTTTCGCGTGGATATTCAGTGCTGCTATAACTGTATAAAAACAGGGTCAGGCAAGTCCCAATGGGCATCATGACTGATTGTGATTACACGTTAGCAAGTCACGCCACATTATTGCGAGTCACATCAAACTTAAGCAAGAGAAATCAAGAAAGTTTGGCTCTATTGTCCAGTTATAAGATTGTAACCGTACTTATTACAAGTAATCGGTCCTCATAACTTAATGGCATCGTGGCCGGGTCTTGAGATTATAGCTGTGCTATTCAAGCAATCAGCCCCCAATGCCTATATATGTTATATCAAACCTAATGTACTATAATCAAACGACTAATACTTACCTGATAAAGTAAAAATAGAAGGTAAAAACAGAAAAATAAAAAACTTAACAGAAATAAATAAGGAAGAAACAAACAATATCATAATTTAACCATCTCTTTATTGATATGAGAAAGGTTAGATCAGCAAGCCGCCTCATTAAAAAACCCTCCAGTCCCCTTAGGTACCCTGGATAGGAAAAGAGTGCGTCTGAAACCTGCTGCCTGTTACATCGGGTAATTCAACTTGTGAACCTAGCCTATGCTAGGTGTAGTAGGGACGTAGCTGAGCCACGTTCCATGGTCTTTCCCTCTCTTGCATAGATGAAGTGGTATGGGAGGTGTCATTGGCAGTATCCGACTCTTCCCTTGCATCTACTAAGTAGTATGATCCGTTGTGCAAATTCCGGCTTATGATGAACGGGCATTCCCATGGTGGAGATAACTTATGCTTTCCCTCCTTGGATTGTACTAAGCGTAATACCAGGTCGCCTTCCTGGAAGACCCGGGTTTTGACTCGCCGACTATGATATCTCCTCAGATCCTGTTGATATATGGCTGATCTTTCCAAAGCTTGATCCCTGTGCTCCTCTAACATGTCCACGGCATCCTGCCGGGTCTTCTCATTCTCCACCTCAACATAAGCCGCCACTCGGGGCGAGTCGTGAATAATATCACTCGGCAGGACTGCCTCTGCACCATAAACCATGAAAAACGGGGTCATCTGAGTAGATCTGTTAGGTGTAGTGTTAATTCCCCAAACCACTGATGGTAACTCTTCGACCCATTCTCCAGCAGCTCTGAGGCACGGGACTCTCAGCCGTGGTTTCAACCCACGCAGTAACTCCTGGTTTGCCCTCTCCACCTGTCCATTAGCTTGTGGATGGGCTACCGAGGCTACATCAAGGCGGATGCCGTTGTTTCCACAGAATTTCTCCATCTCTCCTAAGGATATGTTGGTTCCATTGTCTGTTATTATGCTGTGGGGATATCCAAACCGATAGATAATCCTTTTCAGGAACTGGACTGCTGTGATTGCTTCACAATTGGTGACTGGCATAACTTCAACCCACTTGGTAAACTTATAAATAGCCACCAAAAGGTGAGTCTTTTTGCAAGGTGACATGTGAAAGGGGCCTACCATATCCATACCCGAAACTGCAAACGGCCAGGTCAGCGGGATTGTTCGCAACTCCATAGCCGGCACACGGATTTGGCGAGCGTATCTTTGACATCCATCACACCTTGCCACCAAACTCTCCGCATCTACTAAGGCCGTGAGCCAGAAGAAACCGTGCTGGTATGCTTTAGCCATGAGGGATCTTGTGGAGGCATGATGCCCACAATCACCTTCATGGATCTCCTTCGGGATCTGCCGGCCCTCTTCTGGTGCTACACAGCGCAAAAAGACTCCTGCTGAACTTCTTTTATACAACTCACCGTTGATGATAGAATAACCTTTTGCTCGTCTAAGAATTTGCCTGGCTAAAACTTCCTGCGATGGTAACTCGCCCCGTGACAGGTAGGCCAGAAACGGTTCTGTCCACTCGGGGATAGCGTGCACGGCGGCTACGAACTCCAAATCCGGGTCTTGGTTGGCCACCTCTTCCTCAAACTCGGTTTTGACGGAAGGCCGCCATAATTCGTCGATAAAAATGTTAGGCGGAACCGGCTCTCGGCGCGAGCCGAGTCTTGCGAGTGCATCTGCTGCCTCGTTCTTTCGCCTGTCAATGTGTTCCACCTCATACCCGGAAAAAGACCCGGCCACCTTGTCTACCTCCCTGCGATATGCTGCCATTGTTGCATCCTTCCTATCCCAAGTTCCAGAGACCTGCTGTACCACAAGATCCGAGTCTCCATAACACCTTATTCGTCTGATATTCATCTCCTTTGCTACTCGCAGTCCGTGTAATAGGGCCTCATACTCGGCCACATTATTGGAGAAATCAAAAAGAATTTGCAATACGTAACTTAACTTATCTCCTTTGGGCGATGTAAGCACCACCCCAGCTCCTGATCCCTCGTATTGCTTGGAACCATCAAAGTGCATCACCCAAGACTCGGAACTTGGCATCATTGTGGGCATGCTTGTGTGAGTCCAATCATTGATAAAATCGGCTAACGCCTAGGATTTAATTGCAGACCGAGGCTCGTAGTTGATGTGATAATCTCCCATCTCAATGGCCCACTTGGCTATTCTACCTGTCGCGTCTGAATTTCTGATAATATCTGCCATGGGTATAGAGCTAACCACGGTTATGGGGTGTTCCTGAAAATACGGCTTCAACTTCCGGCTGGCCATGAAGACCCCGAAAACTAACTTTTGCCAATGTGGGTAGCGCTGCTTTGCTTCCGATAAAACCTCACTCACGTAGTAAACCGGCCTTTGCACCGGGTGATCTTTTCCATCCTCCTTGCGCTCAACCAAAACCACTGCGCTAACCGCCCGAGGCCCGGCCGCGATGTATAATAACATGGGATCTTTGGGACCCGGTGCTGCCGGGGATTGGTGCCTCAGATAACTGCTTTTTCAGGGCTTTGAACGCCTCGTCCGCCTCTTGGTCCCATACGAATTTGTCGGTTTTCCTCAAGAGCCGGTATAAAGGTATTGCTTTTTCTCCGAGCCTGGATATGAACCGGCTTAACGCTGCTACACACCCCGTAAGCTTTTGAACGTGCTTCAGGTCTTCCGGCTTTTTCAGACTTTGAATAGCTTTGATCTTATCCGGGTTTGCCTCAATTCCTCTCTCAGAAACGATAAAGCCGAGTAACATTTTCTGCAGGCACCCCGAATACGCACTTAGTCGGGTTAAGCTTCATCTGGTATCTCCTCAAGTTCTTGAAGGTCTCCTTTAGATCATCTATGAAGGTTTCAGCTTTCCTTGTTTTAATCACCACATCGTCCACATAGGCGTGAACATTGCGCCCAATTTGATCCTCAAAACACTTCTGGATGCACCGATGATACGTTGCGCCTGCATTTTTCAGCTCGAAGGTCATAGTTTTATAACAAAACGCACCAAAGGGGGTTATAAACGAAGTTTTCTCCCAATCCTCTTTTTTGAGCTTGATTTGATGATACCTGGAATAAGCATCCAGGAAACATAACAAAATCACAACCTGCCACTGCATCAATGATCTGGTCTATTCTTGGAAGGGCAAATGGATCCTTTGGGCAATGTTTGTTGAGGCTTGTGTAGTCTATGCACATCCTCCACTCATTATTCTTTTTCAGGACTAGAACCGAATTTTCCAACCATTCCGGGTGAAAAACTTCTATGATAAAGCCGGCTGCAAGGAGCCGAGCTATCTCCGCTCCTATAGCCTTTCTCCGTTACTCATTCATTTTTCTCAGGCCCTGCTTCACAGGCCGAGATTTGGGATCAACATGCAAACTGTGCTCAGCTAACTCGGCCGGGATACCCGGCATATCGCTGGGCGTCCAAGCAAAAACGTCCTGATTCTCGCGAATGAACTCGATAAGTGCTTCTTCCTGCTTGTTTTCTAGGTTAGAACATATGGCAAATTGTTTGGAGGGATCACCCTCGACAAAATCCACCATCTTGGTATCCTGGGCTGCTTTAAACTTTGCTCTCTCATCCTCCGTATTCGGCCTTTTCAAAGCAGTTCTATCTTCCGGGTCTACTTGAGACCGGTAATACTTGAGCTCTTCCTTCCTGCAAGCATGTTCTGCCAGTGCCGCGTCTCCTTCGTCACACTCTGTTGCCACGGCCCGGTTCCCATGTATGGTGATGGTCTGCTTGGGACCCGGGATCTTTAGCTGTAAATACATGTAACATGGCCTGGCCATGAACTTAGCATAAGCCGGCCTTCCGAACAGCGCGTGATAACGACTGCGCAATTTTACCACCTCGAATGTGAGCCATTCCACTCGAAAATTGTCCTTAGATTCTCCAAAAGCGACTTCTAGTGTTATCTTTCCCTCAGGGCACGCCGAGTGACCCGGCACAATCCCATGGAAAATTGTGGAACTTTCTGTAGATGAGACTCCTTGAGCCCCATGGGTAGGAAGGTTTCCCAGTATAATATATTGATGCTGCTTCCACCATCCATCAAAACCTTTTTCAGCTCGTAACCATTGACTTGTGGTGCGACCACCAAAGCTAACACACCCGAATGTTCTATTATTTCCGGGTGATCCCTTCTACTCCATGTTACCTCTTGATCTGACCATCTCAAATATCTCGGAACACCTGAAGAAACCGAGTTTACGGCCCTTTTAAATATCTTTCTATCTTTGTTAGAAGTCCCTGTAGTATGAACGTGGTACTGCCCTAACTGCTTAGGATTAGCTTGGAAACCTCCAGCACCTCCCTGATTATTACCCGGATTACCACCTCCTGCGTTGCCAGCCGGGGGTGGGCCATTGCCTGGGTTTCCACCCGGACCCGGTCCTCCTCCCCATCCTGCGCCTCGCAAGGCTTTGTGTATTTCCTCGTTCTTCCATCTCTGTAAGTCCACGCATTGCTCCAACAAATGATTAGCCGGCCTGCCATTGCTGCTATGACGCGGACAGGGCATCCTGAATGCCTATATATGGTTAGCCGGTCTCGGTGGTCCTTGGTAATTTCCTCCATTAAAGTTTCCTCCGTTGAAATTTCCCTCTGCCCTGGGTCTTGCAAACCCGGCTTCTGTATTAGCAACAAACTCGGAGTTTCCTTCATATGGGCGCTTGTGCTGGTTGTTTCCGTTACTTCCTCCATTATTACCTGGTGCAGTCCCATTGTCGGGTCTTCCACTATTGTTCGCGTTGGCTTTTGCTTTTTTGTCATCAACATCTTCCTCTGTGGTATCTGTGGCGGCGTGCTTGTTGCACGCGTCCATCAATTCTCCCATTGTAACCTCTGAAGCGTGCCGACTGGACTTCATGTGTGTCAGCTTTTGCACTAAGGGTATGTATTTGCATGTTTTTGCCATAGCTTGTAATGCATCCTTTGGCTGGATATCAGTGGACGAGTGGAGAATTTCCATAACCCGGCGCACCCAACTGCGCGCCGACTCTCCCTTCTTCTGGACACATCGCTCTAAATCATCGATCGTAAATAACTTCTTGCACGTCCCATGAAAGTGCTTGATAAAGGCAGTTTTCAGCTCACTCCATGAATTGACGGATCTTTTGGGTAGGTTATTGAACCATAACTTTGCTGCTCCCTCTCACATCATTAGGTACATAAACTTGGCTTGAAGATTCTCAGATGCGTTGCGAATCGACATAGCCATCTCATAACTGCTCAACCAGGTCTCGGGGTCCATGGTCTGCTCATAATTAACCACTTTACCCGGTTCCTTGAATTTATCCGGGTAAGGCTCAGCCCTGATGGCATCCGATAAACACTTAGGCCCGGCGAGGTTTGCCGGTACTGGCCTCACTCGGGAAACGTGTGATCCCGCAGCGGGTATGACGGGGGGTGCAACCGCTACCGGTCCCTGTACCGCGGACCCGGCTGCTGCTCGCCTGGCTCGAGAACTGTTGACAGGGGGATGCTAACCCGGTATGCCAAGCTCCGAGGAATAACCCGGCCCGAAGGACGATGTGCAGGATTCGGCTAAGAATAAAGAAGCTTGTGGAGGCCCAAGCCTGTGGCCCAATGACCCGGATTATGGGTTACTGTAAAGGAAAGTTATGATTAGTGCGCCGTATCCGGGTAGGATCCGAGATGTGTCTTGCCGAATAAGCCAGGGGTACGGGTGCTTTATAAACCAACCCCCAGGTATAGTTTTAGGCAGAGATCTAAGAACCCTAGCAGTATCGCGCCATATCGAGCATCCAGTGTAAACCCTAATCGAGTTATTATATCAAGATCGGAGACTCGGCGACTTTGATTGCCGGCTACCAGATCGAGTTGCACCATGTTTTCCTCTGAGCTAAACCCTCTCCCAAATACCTGTGTCGTCTTGCCCCAAGATCAGTTACCCCAGGTAACATCTGCCGTGATTATCCCACGACAGTTGGCGCCCACCGTGGGGCCTGCGTCCAAAGGTGTTTACATCACGGGAGAAGCTCGGAAGGGCATGGAGAATCTTGTCATTGGCGAAATCTACATCGACCACGAAGGAGAAAAGATGGTGGACGATTCCGGCTGGGGGCCAGAGTCGGATCACCTCGAGTCCGGATCTATATTGACGATCGGCCGGATCAACATCTTCATCGGCACGGTACGAACGACTAATTTAAAAGGACAATATCATGTGCATACTACAGGAACTTCTAGCAGGAACAAAGAGACGTCAAAGCAAGCGGCAAATTAGGTTTCATCGGCCGCGCCGGGATATCTTAGATGGGCAGAACAAGAGATAACGTGGAGTAGAAGAGATCATCCGGAAAAAGTAGAGCGTCCAGGAGTCTTGGCGTTGGTGGTTGCTCCACAGGTTAATGGTTACGAACTGAAGAAGGTCCTGATGGACGGTGGAAGTAGCATCAACATTCTTTATTGGGAGACCTTCTTACGGATGAGTCTCAAAGAGTCCCAGCTGCAGAAAAGTTCGACAATCTTTCACGGGATCGTACCGGGTCACTCGGCGAGCCCCGAGGGAAGGATCACCTTGGAAGTTGCTTTTGGAGAATCGACGGATAATTATCGAGTGGAGTGGCTCACGTTCGAGGTGGTCAAGTTGCGCAGTCCTTACCACGCACTGTTAGGGAGGCCGGCTTACGCCCAATTAATGGCTAGGCCGTGCTACGTGTATTTGCAGCTGAAAATCCCGGGTCCTAAACGGACCATCACTATACATGGGAACCGGGATATAGCGGCCGAGTGCGACGAAGGAGATTCAGTTATGACCGAGCAGGCATGCAGGAAGGAAGAGCTCGAATATTACCGGTCTCAAGTAAATCCGGACGATAGAACAGCCTTGAAAAAGCCGAATACTGATGATGAGAGAGCAAAATTCAAGGCAGCGCAAGACACCAAGAAGATAGATTTTGTCGAAGGGGATTCTACTAAGCAGTTTACCATAGGGTCTAACCTGGGAAAAGAGCAGGAGGGAGCGCTCGTGGAGTTCATTCGCTCGAATGCAGATGTGTTTGCCTGGACACCTAGCGACATGCCGGGTATCCCTACAGAATTGGCTGAGCACAGTTTGCATGTGGATCCCAAGTCCAGGCCCGTGAAACAAGGTTTGAGGAAAATTAATGAGGAAAGAAGGAAAGCTATAGGCGAAGAGATCGCTCGGCTATTGGCAGCCGGCTTTATCATGGAAGTATTTCACCCGGATTGGTTGGCTAACCCGGTTCTGGTGATGAAAAAGACCAACGAGTGGAGGATGTGCATTGACTTCACGAGTCTCAACAAGCATTGCCCAAAGGATCCGTTCGCGCTGCCAAGGATAGATCATATTGTAGACGCAGTAGCTGGAAGCGATCTGTTATGCTTCCTGGACGCATATTCCGGGTATCATAAGATTAAGCTCAAAAGGGAGGATTGGGAGAAAACATCATTCATAACCCCTTTTGGGGCCTTTTGTTATAAAACTATGACGTTTGGGTTGAAGAACGCTGGCGCAACTTACCAACGGTGTATTCAAAAGTGCTTTGAGGACCAAATCGGACGTAACGTCCATGCCTATGTGGATGACGTGGTCATCAAGACTAGGAAGGCGGAGACATTCATCGATGATCTAAAGGAGACGTTCAAAAACTTGAGGAGGTACCAGATGAAGCTTAACCCGACGAAGTGCGTGTTTGGAGTTCCAGCTGGGAAATTACTCGGATTCATAGTTTCCGAGAGAGGAATCGAGGCAAACCCGGATAAAATCAAGGCCATCCAGAGTCTGAAAAAACCGGAAAATTTGAAGCATGTTCAAAAGCTCACGGGCTGCGTAGCAGCCTTGAGCCGATTCATATCTAGACTCGGAGAAAAAGCAATACCCTTGTACCGGCTCTTGCGGAAGTCAGATAAATTCGTATGGGACGAAGAAGCAGATGAAGCGTTTGAAGTACTAAAGAAGCAATTATCTGAAGCACCAGTACTAGCGGCGCCGGGTCCTAAAGAGCCTATGTTGCTATACGTGGCAGCTGGCCCCCGAGCCGTTAGCGCAGTAGTTGTCGTGGAACGCAAAGAGGATGGGAAAGGATACCCGGTTCAGAGGCCGGTTTATTACGTCAGCGAGGTATTATCAGAAGCAAAGCAGCGCTATCCGCATTGGCAAAAGTTGGTGTTCGGGGTCTTTATGGCCAGCCGGAAGCTGAAGCCGTATTTCCAAGAACATCCCATAACAGTGGTTAGTTCAATACCAATGTCGGATATCATCAGAAACTCGGAAGCGACGGGAAGAATAGCCAAATGGGCGATAGAGATGGGGGATTATCATATCAACTACGAACCCAGGTCAGCAATCAAATCTCAAGCTTTAATCGATTTCGTTAACGACTGGACACATACAGGCATGACTGCAACGGTTCCAAATTCCGAGTCATGGATCATGCACTTCGACGGATCAAAGCAGTACGAGGGATCAGGAGCTGGGGTGGTGCTAACATCACCCAAAGGAGACAACTTGAGTTACGTGCTACAAATTCACTTCGACTGTTCCAACAACGTGGCCGAGTATGAGGCCCTATTGCATGGCTTAAAGGTAGCCAAAGAGATGAACATCAAGAGGATACGATGCTTCGGAGATTCGGACCTTGTGGTACAGCAGGTGTCAGGAACGTGGGATAGAAAGGACGCAACTATGGCAGCATACCGCAGGGAAGTTGATAGGGTTGCAGGATGTTTTTCCGGGTATGAGGTGGAGCATATAGACAGAAGAAAGAATGAGGCAGCCGACGCCCTCGCCAGACTCGGCTCACGCAGAGAGCCGGTTCCACCTAACGTTTTCCTGGACGAATTATGGCGACCATCAGTTAAAATCGAGTCAGAGGAGGAATTGGCAAATCAAGACCCGGATTCAGGACTCGTAGCCACTGTACGTACTATTCCCGAGTGGACAGAACCGTTTTTGGCCTACCTATCACGAGGCGAGTTACCACAATAGGAGATATTAGCAAGGCAAATCTTGAGGCGAGCAAAGGGATATTCTATCATCAATGGGGAATTGTACAAGAGAAGTGCAGCAGGAGTCTTTTTGCGCTGCGTAGCGCCGGAAGAAGGCAGACAGATTCTCAAAGAAATCCATGAAGGCGACTGCGGACATCATGCGTCCACAAGGTCTGTGGCTAAAGCTTATCGACACGGGTTTTTCTGGCTCACGGCCCTAGCGGATGCGGAGCGATTGGTAGCAAGGTGTGACGGATGTCAAAGGTACGCTCGCCAAACCCATGTGCCGGCTATGGAGTTGCGGACTATCCCGTTAACTTGGCCGTTTGCCGTCTGGGGTATGGACATGGTTGGCCCCTTCCATATGTCACCATGCAAGAAGACACATCTTTTGGTGGCTATTGATAAGTTTACCAAGTGGGTTGAGGTTATGCCAGTTACTAATTGCGAAGCAGCTACATCAGTCAAGTTCCTGAAAAGGATTATCTACCGGTTTGGGTACCCCCACAGCATAATTACCGACAATGGAACCAACATGTCCCTTGGTGAGATGGAGAAGTTTTGTGGCAACAATGGAATCCGGCTCGATGTGGCATCGGTGGCTCATCCTCAGGCCAATGGACAAGTGGAGAGGGCAAACCAAGAATTGCTTCGCGGATTAAAACCACGATTGCGAGTTCCCTGTGTCAGGGCTGCTGGTGCATGGGTCGAAGAACTTCCTTCTGTGGTTTGGGGTATCAACACTACACCTAACAGATCCACTCAGATGACACCCTTCTTCATGGTCTATGGTGCGGAAGCAGTGTTACCGAGTGACATTATTCATGATTCGCCTAGAGTATCAGCTTACGTCGAAGTAGAGAACAAAAAAACCCGGCAGGACGCCGTAGATATGTTAGAAGAGCAAAGAGAACAAGCCCTGGAAAGATCAGCCATATATCAGCAAGATCTAAGGAGGTATCATAGCCGGCGTGTGAAGACCCGGGTATTCCAGGAAGGAGACTTGGTTCTGCGCCTGGTACAGTCAAACGAAGGAAAACACAAATTATCACCACCGTGGGAAGGACCATTTATCATAAGCCGGAATCTGCATAACGGATCATATTATTTGATAGATGCAAGGGAAGAGTCGGCTACAGTCAACGACACCGCACACACCACTTCATCTATGCAAGAAAGAGATAGACCATGGAACGTAGCTCAGCTACGTCCGTATTATACTTAGTAAAGACTATAGTGGCAAGTGGAATTGCACGATGTAATAGGCAGCAGGTTTTCTGACGTACTCTTTTCCTATCCAGGGTACCTTTGGGGACTGGACAGGTTTTTAATGAGGTGGCTTGCTGACCTACATTTTTCATATCAAGTAAAGAGATGGTTATCAAGAAAAGAGATGGTTGTTATCAGTTTTTCATATCAAGTAAAGAGATGGTTATCAAGAAAAGAGATGGTTGTTATCAGGTTATGTATTCTCAGTACGATGCGTATATCTAGGTCTTGGGGGCTGGTCACTTAAATAGCACAGTTACAAACTCAAAGACCCGGCCATGATGCCTATGAGTTATAAGGGCCGATTACTTGCAAACGAGTACGGCTACAATCTTATAACCGGACAAAGAAGTCCAAATTTCTTGGCTACTCTTACTTAAGCTCGATGTGACTCGCATTAAAGTGGCATGATTTGTTTGCTTATGATGGCAGTTAGTCATGAAACCCGACGGGGATTGGGTGGCTACGTCTTCGTATTGATGTAACAACATGGTATCCACGCGAAAGCCGGCTTACAGTACAAGACAGTCAAAAGGGTCATCTAAACCACAAGTTATGCAGAGTACAAGGCTGAATAGCTGGAAACTCAATGACTATTAAGCATAACTTCAAAACCTATGTGAAACAACTCGTGGATCTTTGTGAAAATAGCAATAAGCGTTTTGTTCCCTCTTCAAGATCAAGTGTCCTAGACTCGGCAATCCGGGCCCGGTAGCTTGAAATCTTGAAAAGAGAAAAACTGGCTTACTTGTATAGTTGCAAAAATCCAAATATCCGAGTCTTGGGGACTTGGGGACTTCGAAGCAAAATCCGCTTGTCAATACCCATGAGACCCGGAAATTGAGTTTTCACAAAAGGAACAATAAATAAAACCAGATACCGAGAACAGATGAGCTTAAACTTAAAAAGGCCGGAACAGGCATCGAGTATATCAAGGCCTTAGCGTGCATTACAAAGTGCTGGTGAAAAAATATCAAAGGTGCACAGGCGCACCGCCCAAAATATGACTGTTCCAAAAAGTATGTCGACCGACTGGCGCTTAAGAAGAGGCATTGGAAGCCATATATCACTCGGCGTCCATCTTGGCCTTACCCTTGCCATCATTGGTGGTAGCAGCAGCACCCGGATCGGCGGTGCCAGCCCCTGAAAGGGGCGGAACGACTGGTGTTGAGGCAGCAGGAGCAGAGCCGGCTTCAGCTTGCTTCTTGGCAGCCTCCGCCCTTATCGCAGCAGCTTCCTCCTTCCACCGAGTCAGCATGTCATACGGCTCAGGAAGATCCGACTTAATTACTTTATCGGCAGAATCATATGCTGGAACAAGTATGTTAACATCCAGTTCATCAGCAATTACGCTGGCCGGGTAACGGACCTCCTTCTGGACGGCCTGAAAATCCTTTACTGAAAACTTGGATCCGTCAAGCTTGAACTCTGGGAAGCCGCCCATAAGCCTCGCTAGCTCGAGCTTGGGGAGATAAGCTTTCGCAAGTGCAAGTCCCCGGGTCACTCCAACCCGGCAAGATGAGCGCTTCCAGTGCCGAATCCACTCGGGAATAGTGGATAGGGCGTCCAACAGCCTCTTCAGATCAACATGTCCTCTACCCGGACACCGCAACTCGTCAAGGATCCATCTGGTTCCGGCACATAGCTGCCGGATAACACTCTTTATGGTTTTCAGCTTGGCAATGTCATCTTCATCCGGCATGGCTTCGTCCGGGCCTGAAGTAAAATGAAGATATAAGTTGGAAAATTTTTGCTGTTTGTCAAAAGGATAAACCCGGAGAAGGAAGCGTACCAAGCAAAGAACGATAGGTATCAGATATTTCGACAGAAAGGCTCGTCAGGTCATCTTCGGCTTGGTGAGCCCTTCTTCGGTACTTCTTCATTAATTCCCTATTCCTCCTGGCTTCAGCCTCGGCTGCTTCACGTAAAGATATCTCCTTTTCAATGAGCTTGGCGGCGTCCGCAAGTTTCTCCTCGTATTGAGTCACGAAAGACTGCATGGATGTTAAAAAAGCATTAGTCAGGTAGAAGAGCACAATTATCAGTCATTGGTATAATAAAAGTCCCGAGCAAGTCATGAATGAACTCACTCGGAACTTGGGGACTGGACAAAGGTACAAGCAATATTAGTCGAATTTACCTCGGGTTTTGTTATTAAAGACCCCAGGATGTTTTCCTCGTTAGCCCTTAAGGTGCGCAGAGTCTCCAGCATCTGGGCAAAAGTTAACTCCTCGGAGCGAGTCCCGGAAGAGCCGTCAGCTTGATCATCTGGTAGGGGGGTTCTCCTCGCATTTGGAGTGGAGACTCGGACAGTCTGAGTGTCCGGGTTGGGAGAACTCATCCTTGTATCTAGAATTTCTATCTCTTCGTCTACCGGTTCCGATAAGGAAGGAGATCCGACGGTTTGGGAAAGTGGATTGTTCAGAGGGCCTTGTTCCCGGTTAGTTGTCGCATCACCACCAGTTGTGGCGTCTGCGTCGTCAGTCGGCTTCTCCACCTGGGGGTTATCCGTTTCTGTGTTTTCCGGGTCACTGACGGTGACTTGAGCGCTGAAGGAAAAATGAGAAAAGGCAGTTATTAATGATGACGACGGCTTGAATGAAAGTTCGTCAGATGCAAAAAGAAATAATATAGCAAAAACTTACCCGGCATTTACGGTGTAATCCGGTGGGAGCTCGCCACTGGAAGCAGATGAGGTCTTCGCAGGAACCACTAGTGGAACCCGGAATTGCCCCGCACGTGGGTGGTTAGGAGAAGGGTGGCGCTGAGGAGAGTTGGAAGAACGAGATGGAGGAGCACTGCCACGAGGGACCGAGGGGGCGGAGATGCCAGGGTTAAGGGAATCTTCACCTGGGGAGCTCCGAGTTACTCTGCGCTTAGCTGGGAAGGAATCCTTCAAGCATGACGAATTTGATAATTGATGGTTAAGTCGTCGCATGACGTCAAAGGAGTAAGGTTCAGAGGATAATGAGGAAAAAGGAACCTTGGACACTGTCCCCCTGCCTTTCCTCTTGGCCCCGACTGTTGCCTCTGGGTCAGACTCGGTTCTCTCCGGGTCGTCTTCATCGTTTCCACCCTCGTCCTCTAGCCCTGCGAACCAGGTGTGTATTCATTGGAAAAAAGACAGACGAGAGGAAAGTAATGCAAGTAAAAATATGCAGATCCTGAGTGAGTACCTTCACTATCGTCAGCCGCCTCGTCCTCCTCTTCCGGGTCTCTGGAGGGGGGGAGTGGTTCAACTCTCCAGAAAGGGTCATCAGCCTGAGGTAAAAGATAAGATTAAGGCTTAGAAGCAGTATCGAGTTGAAATGTGGAAACAAGTTATGAGCGCCGGGTATTACCGCTGGAGCTGGATTTTCCCGGGTAAATGGGGGTAACCCGGCGATGCCCCTTATCACCTCCAGTTTCTCCGCCAAGAAGCCCTTGATGGTCTTTATAGTATCACCGGTCGCAAAGCTCTTGGTGGAGTAGCGGAGTGCGTCTGTGGTGTGCCCCGAATACTCGCACATCAATTTGGTGCGAACGGAATTAGGTTGGATTCGGAAATCGACCCAAGTTTTTATTAAATTGAGCCCTAGGAGGCCTTGGGCTGAGAGAATGGCTATCTTGGCTAGCGAAGGAAGGATTGCCTCCCTGTCTGAGTCTGATGCGAAGGCATTGAGAGACTCGGAGGGCTTGAGGGGGGTCTCTGAGTAACCCGGCAGCTTCTTTTCGCTGTCGGGGGAGGTATCGCGGCAGTAAAAGAAAGATAGCTGCCAATGTTTAACGTGGGAGTGCAGGTTGAGGGTTGGCATCAAAGAATTCTTACGGCGTTGGATGGATACCCCGCCGCAAGTGAGAAGCGCCCCGTCGCCGCTTTCGCGGCACGGCTTGCACTGGAATAACTCAATGAAAAGAGTCAGACTCGGTGGCATGCACAAGTACGACTCAGATAGAACAATGAAGTGGGTAATGTTCAACATGGAGTTAGGCCCTATGTCGAACACCCGGAGTCCATAATGATCTAAGACCTCCCTAAAGAAAGGATGACCCGGAGGACGAAATCCTCGGGTCACGTGGTCAACGAAGCAGATTACCTCGTTTTCTTCGGGGGTGGGACGAGTCTCATTACCCGGTACCCTCCAGTGGATGTCTTTTTGAGAAGGGAGGGTTCCTAATTCGGCTAGCTCGTCCAATTTGGCTTTCGTGGTTGTGGAACGCCCCCAGTTGGCGGATATGGTTTGGGTGGTCCTCGCCGGAGCCGATTGTTTTCCTTGTCGCTTGGGAGCCATGGTGCCAGCCTGCAAAACACAAAGAGAAGAGGCGTGTGAAGTAAGACCCGGGAATGCTGAAATATCCGAGTATAAAGGTATCAAGAAGGTACGAAGCTGAGAACTGTCCGGGTATTGAGCACACTTGTGGAAATTGTTGGTCACTTACGTAGGGAAAGGTATTTGGGGATGACGGATGGTTGCCCATATTTATACCGCAAATGAAATAGCTGGAAAAGGAGGGTTTTTCCGGGTGTTAATGCAATAAGCAGAAAATCGAGGAGGAACGGATCTAGATGGAAATGCTTGCGGATGATTTTTAAGTAAAATTGGTAATCAATGATGGTTGGAGGATCATTTGTGACTATGGGGCAGATGATTAAAGGAGTTGGCAAGCATCGAATCGATCTAATTTGGTGCAATCGGACAAATGACTTGCGGGTTGACCTAGATCTGATCTTGGATAAATTGAAAGTTGTGAGGTTGAATTAACTAGTTGCGAGAAGCTTACCGGCGAGATTGGAGTCTAATACGATGGCGACGAGCGGCGTGGCTCGAATGAGAGAAATGGAGGGGCAACGGTGACACTTGACGGTGGCGCAAGGCGACTCAAGGGCGGGCGCGGCCGCTGGTGATCTTGCGCTGGTAGCAGGTACGAGCCTCTCACGGTGGTGTTGCGAGGGTGTTGGGAGCAAGGAAGAAGAGGGGAAGTTATGGCGTGGTGAGGGGCTTAGGGTTACCCATTAGGTGCTATTTATAAGGCAAGGGTGAGCCTATCCTAATGGCCAGAAGCCAGAAACCGCGGGGTAATGGTTATCAGCGAAGATTTTGCGAGATATGCGTCAAGTATTGGGCGAGGCATTGGGATAGAAGAAGGAAGGGATTTGCCCCGTAATGACGGGACTGATTATCGAGCATGAGATCTTGGCATTTTTGTTGTAGTCTGGACCTGGGAATTTGAACCTAAGTGTCTGGAGGCCAAATCCGGGTTATTACATGGCCACCATGGAGTGAGGCCTAGCAGAATATCAAAGCATCTTAACCCGGTCTTCATATGCCCGTATGATCGATATCTTTGCAGGGAATAGCAAGCGCTTCAAGGAGATCCGTGAAGCCCAGGCTATTCTGGGGACTACTGACAGGGGGATGCTAACCCGGTATGCCAAGCTCCGAGGAATAACCCGGCCCGAAGGACGATGTGCAGGATTCGGCTAAGAATAAAGAAGCTTGTGGAGGCCCAAGCCTGTGGGCCCAATGACCCGGATTATGGGTTACTGTAAAGGAAAGTTATGATTAGTGCGCCGTATCCGGGTAGGATCCGAGATGTGTCTTGCCGAATAAGCCAGGGGTACGGGTGCTTTATAAACCGACCCCCAGGTATAGTTTTAGGCAGAGATCTAAGAACCCTAGCAGTATCGCGCCATATCGAGCATCCAGTGTAAACCCTAATCGAGTTATTATATCAAGATCGGAGACTCGGCGACTTTGATTGCCGGCTACCAGATCGAGTTGCACCATGTTTTCCTCTGAGCTAAACCCTCTCCCAAATACCTGTGTCGTCTTGCCCCAAGATCAGTTACCCCAGGTAACATCTGCCGTGATTATCCCACGACAACTGTCCACAATGGCATGTGCTGCTGATACTGCAGGTGTTGCCGGTCTATGGGGAGGAGGCGGCATTTGCTGCTGCTTTGCCCTGTGCCTTGCCGAACTTGACTGAATATACCCGATATTCCCGGGCTGCCGGCTGACATACGGTGTCCCGTGCAAACCACTTCTATGATCCGGGTAATTTGCTTGCTGGGCCACTGCGGTGCGCAATAGGTCTATTGCCCGCCGGGTCTCCACTGCATGGGGTGACTCTCCTACGGGGATGCGGTCAAGTGCCAATGTTGCTGCATATACGTTGTTCATGGGGTTATTGAAGTGACCTGGTGGGGTATGAAATCGTGGTGGTGGCGGTGGTGTAGTATTGCCAACAGCGACCCCGGTCTGCAACGTGGGTAACCCGGCCTGCATGTTTGCCGGCTATCCTCCCAGGGTTGCAACTTGATGTTCGGTTTCCTGATTCACAGCCGGGATCGGTTGATCCTGAGGGGTAATGAACAATGCAGCCGGGTGTAAATTTCCACCAGTTGCCGGTAATCTCGTCTGGTGCCTCTGATTGTAAATCCTAGTCGACTGAACCTGAAGCCGGTTCTCCAATTCTTCCAGCTCACGCTGGCGTGCGGCCATCCCTTGTTTCTCAGCTTCGACATCTCTCCTCTGCTGATCCAGTGCACAGCGAGCCACATCCAGATCTCGGGCACGTGCCGCCGCGTTTTCTGGGGTTATCACCATTGCTAGCACTATGGGATCTAAGATCAAGTTATTGTTGAACAGAGCCGGATTTCGCGGATTCGAAGGTCCCGCTCCTGGTATTCTGTTTGCCATGAATCCAAACATGTTTCTCTGTCGTTCACTTTCTCCAGTATGACTGGTGACAGAAGCCAACTCCCCGTCGACCCGGGCTATAACCGGGTTTCCGTCAATCGGTCCCTGCTGTTGGGCCAGTGCTCGCGCCGCTCCAGCCGCGACCGTCGTCACATCCCCCTGATTAAGATTGATTGCCGGGGCCGTATAGACCGCGACCCGGCGCGCGATGCCTGGTGATGATTCGTATTCCTCTTCGTCACAGCTATCTTCCTCGTACCGGTCTTCATGAAGGTGGAGGATAGACTCGGTGTCATCTTCCCTTATGACCCGGCCATGCGGGGTCCATGCCGGCTCCTCCGGCTGTTCCCTCTTCATGGTGGGATCTTCTTCTGGATCGGCTGTCCCAACCGATTCTTCTCCATACGACTGAACGCAGGTCGCTTCTCCTGACACAGAATCATACTCAATATCATCAGGAACTGAAACGGACGTACGTACCATGCCGACGAAGACGTTTACCCGGCCGATCGTGACGACAGATCCGGTTTCCAGCAGATCCGACTCTGGTCCCCAACCAAGGTCGTCTACCATCTTCTCTCCTTTGGGGTTGGTGATGATCTCGCCGATGACGCGGTTCTTCATGCTTTCCCGAGCTTCTCCCGTGATGTAAACACCCTTCGACGTAGGCCCCACGGTGGGCGCCAACTCTCGTGGGATAATCACGGCAGACGTTACCAGGGGTAACTTACTTTGGGGCAAATCGACTCTGGTGTTTGGGAGAGGGTTTAGCTCAGGGGAAATCATGCTATCATTCGATCTGGTAGCTCTGGCAGTAATGTCGCCGAGTCTCCAATCTAGGGTTAGTATTATCAACTCGTGTACTGCAGGATGTTCGAATATCTGGTGAAGCTCTGTGTTTCTAACCCTAGGAGCCGGTTTATATCTTACCCGGCTCCCTGGCTTCCTATACAAGATACACCCGGAATCCTACCCGGAAATCGCACACAACCCTAAGTTTCCTAATCCTATCCCCTAAAGTATGGGTTACAAGGCCTACGCTCCTTCTTGGGCCTTGTAGAAACTCCTCCTCCTTGAGCCGGGTCTTGCGCGATTCCCTTCGGGCCGGGTTTCACCTTGGTATTAGCCTACCGGGTTATCATCCCTCCATCAGGATTGGATGAGATTGAATATGTAATAATGCCAGATTGTTAGGGCATAGTGCCTAGTATCAGTTATTAGTGTTTTCTATCGTTGTTGCAACTTGTTATGCTTAATGCTTGTCACTAGGACCTGTGTGCCATGATTTCAGATCTGAACATGTTATTGTTTCATGAGTATATTTATGTTTCTTGATCATGCCTGCAAGTTCTTTACACATATTGTCGTCCGGAACCCGAGGCCCCAAAGTGACAACAATTGGGACAACCGGAGGGGGTGGCTATGATGTGAGGATCACATGTGTTCACAGAGTGTTAATGCTTTTCTCCAGTGCTTTATTAAAAGGAGCACCTTAATTACCAGTAGTTTCCTTAGAGGCCCTGCTGCCACGGGCTGGTAGGACAAAAGATGTTGTGCAAGTTTCTCATTGCGAGCACATACGACTATATTGGAACACATTCCTAAGGTTAACCTAGAACTTGGATGCTTTATTATTATTATCTGCAATGCCTAGGTTATTATTATTAGATGACCAATGTTATCCATGCAACGCCCGTTCATCCATTCCCTCTATGCCTACGATACTCCCATCCTGCTATTTTCCGCGATTGCTACCGTTGTTACTATTTTACTACTATTGCTGCTATAAAACTGTTACCACTGATAAATTGTTGCGAGCAAGTCTACTTTCAGGTGCAGCTGAATTGACAACTCAGTTGTTAAAGATAATAAATATTCTTTGGCTCCCCTTGTGTCGAATCGATAAATTTGGGTTTTACTTCCCTTGAAGACTGTTGCGATCCCCTATACTTGTGGGTCATCAAGACTATTTTCTGACGCCGTTGCCGGGGAGCATGGCTTTATTTATTTGCTCACTTGAACACTATATTGTTTGCTGTAAGCCTTTCATCATGGGTAAGACTCGTGATGGAAAATTTCCTATATTACCATCCACTACAAGGAGAGGTACAGCTCTGAACACCTATGTTGCTCTTGATTCACCGTCTGTTATGACTAAGCTTCTTACACCACCACATGCTACACACTGTTACTTCTGCTGAGTCTGAAAATGCTTCTGATACTTTTGATGATGCTTCTACTTTGCTTGATGATACTGGTTCACTAGGTCCTTTCCTAGATTCTACTATCGCTAAATCCAAACAAATTAAAAATGTTGAGATTCCTGTTGAAATTATTGGTACACCTGTTAATTCAACTTAGTTTATTGATGATTTTGATGAAACTTGTATTGAACTTAATGACGACTTTACTGAAGAAGCTCAAGCTACTACTGGTGCAGGTGCTATTAAGAGTCTTCTTGCAAGTCATGATGTTAAATATAAATTTATCTTGATGCTAAATTTCCTACATCTTCCATACACATTAGAGATAAGGATTATGATCTGTCTCTAGATTTATCTTACATATCTATTATTGAGAAGGAACCTTTTTGTGAAAATGAAAGTAACAGTTCTATGGAACACATAAATGAGCTTTCATCTATGAGTAGTTTATTTTCTGATGATACTAAGCTGCGTACTTATTTTATTATCAAGATTTTTCCTTTCTCATTAAAAGATGAAGCTAAAACTTGGTTTTACAATCTGTCACCTGGATCTATTACTAGTCCAATGGATTTGATTAATGCTTTCTTTCAGAAATATTTTCCTGCTAGTGCTCAACATGCTATTGTGCAAGAGATCTTTAACTTTGAGGAAATTAAAAAGGAAAAATTACCTGAATCTTGGACAAGGTTTTGTTCTTTAATAAGAGCTTGCTCTGGTTATCCACTACCTAAAAATGAGCTCCTAGATATATTTTATAATGGACTAACTGTTGAATCTAGGACGTACCTGGATAGTTGTGCTGGTTTTCTTTTCAGGAAAAGAACTCCAGAAGAAGCTTAGGAATTAATGGCTGAAATAGCCAAAAATAATGATGATTGGAATATACGTGAGCCTACACCTACACCAGAGACAACACCAATACCAACACCCAAGAAGAGAGGGATGATTGAATTAAATGATGATGGAAGCCAAGAAATCTCTTAG
Organism: Alopecurus myosuroides; assembly: GCA_028641055.1. NCBI lineage: Eukaryota > Viridiplantae > Streptophyta > Magnoliopsida > Poales > Poaceae > Alopecurus > Alopecurus myosuroides. Next base: position 296,271,590 of record CM054061.1, read on the forward strand.
AGAGCGGTATTAAATCTGAAGATGTGAAGAATTATGTAAGCCAATTCCTCATCCATCAATAGTTGAGGTACACTCTCTCCAATATTTTGATAATAGAGATATTCCCTACTCTAAACCACCTGATCAATGCTTAGATGAGTTTGATAATTATGTTGTTAAGCAAGATAATTTTAAAATGAGAGTGCAAAATCATCTTATGGAAAACTCTAGAGCTATTGATAATTTGCATGGTATTATTGAGAGAACCTCTAATGATGTTAAAATAATTGTTACATTTTTTCATATGATTCAAACTCAAATTGATCAACTTACTAAAGTGCAAAAAGATATGCTAGCTAATGCTTCTGGAGAGAAACATGTTTGTGAAATAATTACTAGAAGTGGTATTTCTACTCAAGATCATTTGTATCCAGAAGGACACCCTAAAAGAATTGAACAAGATTCTCAGCAACCTAAAAACAATAGCTCTCCTTATAAGAAAAAGAAGAAGAGACATAAAGCTATTGTAGAATCTTCTAAACCTGCTAAAGATCCTAATCTGATGCTGGAACTGAAAGTGGTAATGATAAAAGTGATGCTTCTGATAAAGAGGAAACTGTAGCTGAACCTGCAAAGCAAACTAAAAATGTGAAGTATACTAAGGAGGATTTCATTGCCAATAAACATGGTAAATAAAGACAGCCTTGGGTACAAAAATGCCTTTTCCTAATAAGAAACACAAATCTAAGGAAGAAGAACATTATAATAAATTATGTGAGTGGATGAAACCTTTGTTTTCCAAATTCCTTTGACTAATGCTATTAAATTGCCTCCTTATTCAAAATATATGAAAGATATTGTCTCAAACAAAAGGATGATTTGTAATGAGGAAATTTCCACTATGCTTGCTAATTACTCTTTTAATGGTAAGGTTCCAAAGAAGCTTGGAGACCCTGGTATTCCAACTATTCCTAGTTCCATTAAAAACAATTATGTTAGAACTTCTTTATGTTATTTGGGAGCTGGAGTTAGTGTTATGCCTTTATCTCTTTATAAGAGACTCTCTTTGCAAATATTAACAAATACTTATATATATTTACAAATGGCTGATAAATCTACTTCTATCCCTGTTGGTATATGTGAGAATGTTCCTGTTCAAGTTGCTACTATTTGTTTGATATTAACTGACTTTGTTGTGTTGGAAATGCCTAAAGATGATAATATGTCTATTATTCTTGGGAGACCTTTTCTTAATACTGTAGGGGCCGTTATTGATTGCAACCAAGGAAAGGTAACTTTTAATGTTAATGATAAAGAGAATACAGTTTATTTTCCCAAGAAGATTGAGAGAAGATATGGTTTAATTTCAATTGAAAATACCGAGACCATCAAAATTGAGATTTTCATTGTCCCATTCCAGTACGAACAACAGAATATAAAATTATTATGATTGGGACTATGTCTATCAAGGTTGAGGTAACATAATTATTTAATGTTGAGCAAAGTTTTGCTTCATATAAAAATTATTCTGGTAACAAGACTTGATCAACCTTGTTAACAAAGTGATTTGGAATGAAGAGGGAAATGTTTTCACTATGTTTTCACTTTCCCCATTATGTTTTCACCATGTTTACTTCTATTATCACCTTGCCACTTTAGTACCATCATGTTTTCACCATCCATACTTTTGTTTTCACACGGATTTCTTTTGTTTTCACCTTGTTATGTTTGTTTTCACCAACCATAATTTTGTTTTCACCACTTCCACCTTTGTTTTCACCGGGTATTTACACATTAGAATGTTTTAAAACCTCTGTAGTTCTAGTTTTGGTTTTGTTTTCCACCCTTCCATAATTGTTTTCCAGGTTTATAATTAATTATTAAATTCTGAAAAAACCTCGAAAATAAAGTTTCTCGAAAAATTCCAGATATAATTTTTTACGTTAAAAATGAGGCAGAAAACCACCAGGGAGACCCCAGGGGGACCCACCAGTCAGGAACACCATGGGCTGGCGCGGCCTGCCCCTTGTGGCGCATGGGCATGGTGTGGCCCCTCCTGGCCCTCCAATAACTCTCTCTGAAGGGTACGTTATATAGAAAACAAAAAATTTCCTACGCGAGATAAACCCGAAGGGTCAAGATCTAATCTAGAAGATGAAAGGTCACAGGGAGAAAGAGTCTTAGGAAAAACATACCCTCAAAGACTCTAAGCGGTACGAGATTAAATCTCGTTGTTGGTGTAGTCGTACTCACGCCGATCCCGAGACCGAGAAGATGTGCACAGTAATCCGGCGGTGTCTCCATGATCGGTCACACGTTCAACTCGATGAAGATCTCCGTTCCCTCGATCCAGCAGGGCAGCGGAAGTAGAGGATCCCCCGGAACTCCGGCAGCACGACGATGTGGTGGTGGTGAAGAATCCCACGGTCAGGGCTTCGCCAAGCCGGAGACCATGGAATGGAGAAGCAGGTGGAGAGGAAGGGAGGTGGGACATGTGTCTGAGGAGGAGGAGCCCTCACCATCCTTTTATAGGGGAGGGGGAGGCAGCCCAAGGGTGGGGTGCGGCCAGCCATGGTGGTGCCCCCATCTCTTCCCCTCTTAATGTGAGTGGAAGGTCCACTCACACCCACTCATGATCCCTTAAAATCCCACTTAGAAAATCCAAAAGTTTTTCTTTAATAAATAAATAAAACAGTTGTATTTCTTTATTTTAATATTTGTTAATTCTATTCACAAACATTTGCATATAGCACCTCGAATCATTTATTAATTCTATTAACAACCATTCGACGAAAAACTTTTCAATTTTCCTCGAAACAATTTTGATGCTGTCCAAAACATTCTTCGATATTCCGTATCCTCTCGAATGTGCCATCGAACCTTAAGTGTGTCACCCTACGGTTCGCAAATAACATAGACATGATCGAGACTCCTCTTCGATCAATAATCAACAGCGGGATCTTGAGATTCGTGATGACTCATATATATTCAACGATGAATCTCGTGATCGTGTGAACCATCAACGTTGTAACTAATTCCCTTTGTATCGCGATATTTTACTTTTCCGAGATCCGATCATCTGTGTCAACTATACCTTGTTCGATCTTGTTACCGACAAGTACTCTTTTACTCGTTCCATGATATGACATCCTTGTTACCTAGTCACGTGCTTGCAAGCGGTGTCGATGTGATATCACCGAGAGGGCCCAGAGTATATCTCTCCATCATTTTGGATGGACAAATCCCACTCTTGAACCATGAGCCTCAACTAACACTTTTAAAATATCTAACACCACCTTTATAGTCACCTTGTTGAAGTGGGACATTTGATGTCATCAAAGTACTCTTTAGGTATTAGTGATTGACATGATCTCATGGGCTAAGGATAAGGTTACTTCGAATGTAAGTCATAAAAATATAAACTAAATGACTTGATCGTATTGTTATACTTAGTTATGGTCTAAGTTCATCACATCATTCTCCTAATGACATGAACCCGTTATTAACAACATCCAATGTTCATGATCAGGAAACCTTGATCATCGGTTAATCAACGAGCTAGTTAAAAGATAAGCTTTACTAGGAACGATTATTTTGTTTATTAATCACACATGTATCAACGTTTACGGTTAATAGAATTCTAGCATGAGAAAAAACATCTATCATAAACCAGGAATAACATAATAAACACTTTATTATTGCCTCTCGGGCATATTCCCCTCAGTCTCCCACTTGCACTAGGGGTATAATCTATATTACATAGTGATAAATCTAACACCCATGGAGTTCTGGTGTTTATCATGTTTTTCCTTTGGGAGAGGTTTATTCAACGGATCTGCCTTATTCAGATCCGTATGTACTTTGCAAATATTCACATCCCCATCTGCGACATGTTCACGGATGGAGTGAAAACGATGCTTGATATGCTTGGAATTCTTGTGAGACCTTGGCTCCTTAGCATTGGCTATGGCACCATTGTTGTCACAATAGATAACCATTGGATCCAACACACTCGGAACCACACCTAGTTCGGATATGAACTCCTTCATCCAAACTGCTTCTTGTGTTGCCTTCGAGGCAGCAACATATTCCGCTTATGTTGATGATCTCGCTACCACGGATGGCTTGGAACTCCTCCAGCTTAATGCTCCTCCATTCATAACAAGTACGTACCCGGATGGTGACTTAGAGTCATCCGTGTCAGGGGGCTACCCCGAGTAGGGTCAAACTTGGTCTTAAATGGTGTCCGAGTTGGAGGTCTGCTGAGTTGGGAGGTCTACCGAGTTGGGAGGTCTACTGTAGGGCCCGCCCTTCCAAACACTGTTCAAGGACGCCCTCTATATGCATACATTCATGATCCCAGGAAATTCAGTCGTGAACAACATATCAAGATGGTACACATATACAATATCCATTACACGGTTACACAAACACTTATAAGGACACATGGTCACATGACCAAGACTACATGGTTGTCACGCAGGACAACACACAACACACACAACGGAAGACTAAACACACACAAAACGCGGTAGAGCCCAAGTCACGCCTTAACCTACAGGCTGCTGACCCGGAGACGATCCTAGTTCGCAAAGCCATCAGCTCTGTACTCCTCTTCGTCGATCTCCTTCTGAGACTCCTTCTCAAAGTCTGGCAAGTAGATACCAGGGGCGAAACCATAATGAGTACATTTGAATGTACTCAGCAAGACATCCATCATGTAACTTACCAAAGGTGCAAGTATGCTTATATGGTGTAAATAGGTAGGCTATAAATAGGGTTCACTATCAATGGTGTTCATATAGGATGACACCACAGTTGCAGTAAAGTTTATCTATATCTTCGCTGAAGAAGATACTTCAGAAGAAAATATTATAGTTTTTCTTTCTCTTGTCGATATCACATGTACAAGAGGTTTTGTGAAAACTTTGCTAAAAGAAAGTTTTCTCTTTGCAAAACTTCCTGGAATAAGTTTCCAGATGTTTGCTTAGAGAAGAAAGATTTTCTCTCCAAAACTTCTTGTAAAACAACTTCTGGCTTTTCATCATCGGTACCTCCACGGTACAAGGTTTTCCTCCTTTCCGAACTTCCCGAGTTCAACTCCTTTTTGAAAAACATCTGTTTGGAAAACATTGACACAATGCTAGCTACATGGCCATTCAACTGTCCATATCCGAGGACGCGGCTCCTTCGAAAAATTTGTACTCTGCAGAGGTGTACACATCCACCAGATCCATATTACACCTGCCGTGAACAATCACGGACTGTAACAACAGTATGTAGAACATCAGATCACTGATCATAACCTTCCACTATGTTCAAGCTAGAATGTGTCTATCTCTCAGTCGAGTTTTACCGGTCATCCCCGGCACCGAGCTAATCCCCGCCAGCCAGGATGCCTCAACTGATGCGACCGGAGGTGAACTTAATCCCACACTTTTTATGTCTCAACATTGGGAGTTTTGACGACATTCGGTTCGAGGGAGTCCGTCCCTTATAGCGTTTGAGATAGAACACACACTAACAAGGACAAACTTCCAACTACGCCCCGTGCCCATGTTGGGGTAGGGTGGCAGTATGGTAAAGGTTGTCCGGCGAAGACTAGGTTATGTGTCATTTTTGAAAAACACCATTTTCCCAAAAATGACCACTTCCACATTCCTCCGGTGAATAAGGATCCGCCTTTTTCCCGGGTTTTCCATAAAGCCTTTGTTTTGTAAAAACACAATTTTAGGGTGTCCATTTAGGGACTAGTATATGTGATGGTGATAAATACCATATGGTGGCTTATGGGCTTGGTAACACCAAGTATCAACTAATGGCATAGTATATATAATAGTAGTAGAGTCCACTCAAAAATAGTTTTTTGGAAATCAAAGTTTTTGTAAAACTTTTCAGAAGTAAAACATGCATGATAGATAATGATAAGTGTATTATAACAGCAAGCATCAGGATGGCTTGCCTCAATCTCTTAATGTCCCTGGCCTTGAAGTAACTTGAACTTGACGCACATCTCCACAACTGCTTCTTCTTCTTCTTCTTTTTCTAGCGTCGTAAAGAAATAAAAGACACACACTCAGGTCTAAAGGGCAAACAACTAAGATAAACAACACATACAGCAACAAAAGTATAATAGCGCAAACTCACAAACGTTATCGAGAAAACTGCCTCACATAGCTCTCGGGGTACAAAACTATCGTCAGACAAACATATGGTTTAGGAAACCATATCCCACATCTTGCATACCACATATGGAGTGGTGTATCACTCTCATAACAAGATATATAATAAGCTAAAAATATATCTTGTGGGTGCAAAGGTTAGGTTGCTAAGGTAAAACCAACAGACAGAACGATACCCAGGGCAGTGGGTATTACTCACCACAAGCAACTATCACTTAATGTGTTCATGATTTTAGTTGGATGTTTTAGATTCATAAGATACTCTTAAGCGCAATCAATAACACAAGCACAAAAATTAACACAAGTATGACGCTCATGCTAAGGTACACACTCAGACAATTTGCAAACAGCAGGTAAACACACCGCAAATGAATAGGCTATTTATTTACTACCTTATTGTTTACTTGAAGTTATGGAATCCATCAATCATGAAAATTTTAGCAAACAACCAGTAGCTCATAACCAAAGAATCAAGTCATAAAAATAATCTAAAACACCATCTTCACTCAAGATAATACTCCTATTAAACAGGCATAAAAACAGGACTGCACTAATAGCAGACTAGTATGGGAATTTCTACACAAGCATGCTATAAGAGATATTTATTAATCTACAACCATAGTACATGCAACTAAATAATTCATGGCATGATAACAGAAGTAATAACTTCCTGAACGTGCTACAATAAACTCATACACTCATAAAATAAAGGTTGACAAAACTATAGCTAAAATCACCATTTTCTAGTGGTGGCACTAGTTCAATACTAGAGAAGCAAACGATGCTATCATGATGCTTAAACCTAAACAAGCAAGTCATGAATATAAGTGTACCTAATAACAGTACACAAATCCTACTCATGCTAGGAAGCAAGAACATCAAAATAATCCCATGAAACAACTATTAAGCATGCACAAATAAATTCTAGCAGTTTATGTTTTCTCTAATCATTACTAGCAATCAAACAATGTATAACTCACACAACCAGTAGCTATGCACTTTAAAGAAAAGTCGTCTAAACCTTTTCACAAATCCAAACACTCAATTTAAAATCATCCACAAACAATCTATCAATCACAAGGAATTTATTTCATTTGCAAACAATTTAATTGAGCACTCAATAGTGAATCATCTCTTAACATGATACTCCTAAGGAATATTATGCTAACAAATGGATCACATCTAACATACTAGTATCTTCTGATAAGAAATAAACTTCTCACTTGCATAAGTGAAAGCAACCAAAAATATTTCCCATGGTGGAAAATATAAATCAATCATATAATTAAAACATGTCAATTTCTCAGATGTGTATGGTTAGGGATTTCCATACACAACCAAGATGCAATGGAACCAGTGGGTTATGGGCCCACTAATACCAAGGCAAAAGAGGTACTAAGCCTCTGGTTACTCATGACAAAATTTAGTATAACAAAATAAAATAAAACAAGCCATTTATTCTAGTGAAAACAATACTAGTGCATAAGAATAACAAAACCTACACATGCTTCACTATAAAAAGGCATGCAAGATAACAGAGGCATTAACTTCAAAATAACAGTACCAAAATGGTACTGGATCCATAGCAATAATAGCACAAAATTTAATAAAGCATCCACACAAAGATCTAGCTTTCACAATAATTTCAAATAATAAAACTAGGAGGCATCAAATGCTATCTCATTCTTATATCAGTTTCCAAACATGCACACACTTTCTAAGGTAGAGATACTGCAAGAAAACAACTTAATAACAAGTACTAACAACTTTATACATGCTAGGGAACAAGAGTATATCAACCAAGCATTTCATTTCAATCAAAAACACATCCCAAATAAAACAGAAAAGATGTTGTTCCTAGATCTGTCTACCAAGAATTATCTATAGCTTCAAAAATTAATCTAATCTAGGATAAGATAGATCTAGTCAATACCAAACTCATCCAATTGGATTTTCTCCAAAAATCATTTTTAAACTCCTTATAAAATCATAGAAGAGCTTACTGGTCTTTTAGTCAACGGGATGGCATTTTCATTATACAACTCACCTTGATGTGAGGTCAACTTCATTGGATAGATATTTTCATTACCTATACATAGAATTTTAGTTCGTTCCATTTGGTTACATATTTTAAAAGTTATAGTCAAAACATCCTAACTGACAGTCTGTGGCAACACATTTCTTGTGCCCAAAATATGGGTCCAAAAGTAGATCTGCAAATTTCCTGTGGTTTAGATTTTATATCTTAGGGTCCATGAATTTTTACAGATTTTATTTCACATGATTAGTATTTTTACCACGTCCAAAGTGGAGGTACAAATTTCTGTGAAAATTTAAATGAATTAAACTCAACTGCCACGCGGGCTGGTTCGGATAGGGCCCGGCCCAGTTAATGGGCTGCGCGGCCCAGCAGTGCTGTGTGCGTGCGGGTAGGGCGCAAGAAACGGTCGTTCGAAGGCGACCGTGGATCGATGATCCAACGGCGCGGGGCCGTCTTCCACCTCCAGATCTCTCTCTCTCTCTCTCTAACCGAACGGAGAAGGAAAAGGAGTGGCCGTAGCTCACCTTAGAGGGCTCGGGGAGGGCTGAGCGGCTCGGGGGAGGCTGCTGGGTGGTAGGGGCTTCGAGGGGCGGCGACGGCGGCGGCCGGGGTGGCCTCACGCGGCGGAACGCAACCAGCGTCCGCGGCGGCTCACGTGGACGGCGTCGGCGCCTCCGGGGTTTAGGGGATGTGGGATGATGTCTGGGAGGTTCACGGGAACTAGGGGAATGTCCCGAGGGCAGTGGGAACGGCTGGGGTGGAGTGGATCGGGCAGGGCTTTGCCGTGGCCGTGGCGGTCACCGGGCGGGCTAGAACTCGAGCTCGGGTGTTTTAGAGGTTAGGGCACGGGTAGATCTCAACCAGGGGAGTAGAGAGGGGGTGTGGGAGATGCAAGGCGCAAGGTTGAGGCCTCTGGCCATTTATAGGAGAGGGAAGTGAGGGTGAGGGCAAAATGGCCTCTTCGGGTGGGTGCCAACCCTTGGCATGAGCTAGCCCTAGGGCTTTTTGTCATTTCCAAAGGTGAGCACAGGGTGCCCTAGGTCAAGCCACGAGTGGACAACGTTCATCCCTGCCCTAGAGAGCAAGTGGGCAAGTGGGCAAGGTCAAAAATGTCAAAGGCTTGTAATGCCCATACCTATCCTAGTCACCCTTCTCTCTCCTCTCTTATCATCATCCTCAAAGCTTCTAGAAGGGATCCAAAACATTATTGGTCGAGTGGAAACTATGGTCAACACACTAGGCTTGGCCACACTTCCAAACGATCAAGGAAACCACTAGAAAACTAAGGTGCAAAAGTGTATCTCCTACTGTTCACAGGAAAATTCAGTCTTTAGGAACTAGAAATTTTCTAAGTGTTGAAAACAGACAGAAAGTTGAGAAAGTTGAGTTTTTTTTCAGTGTTCAAATGATCCTCAAAATTTGT